>JACMIF010002137.1:0-19426 GCA_014805445.1 Diplogasteroides magnus | reverse complement strand
TGGGCTGTCTTGAAAATATCGATTTTTTGACCTATTCTGGGCCATTTCTCCTTGTTGGAGAGCGCACTGGAAAAATGGAAGGTGGATTCTTTGGTTTCCCCCCCAAGTGCTCTCGAATTATATACATATGGAATGAAAACCCGGGACCAGGTCCAAAAACCCCCATTGTTAGTCTCATAATTCGCCCAAAAGGTGCACTATAGATGGAAATGTAATCTGGGTCATTTATCTGCTGTAGGACGACATTCTCAGTCTGTATCTGTATGCTTGTGGTGAAGGAGAGCTGCGCCAACTTCCTTTGCGCCAAAATGGTGAAATGTACAGATACGCCAACGTTGTCCTCACAACAGCGGCGCATTTGTGAATCTCACCATCGTGGCGCAAACACCCATGACGCGGATGCCGTTTACCAGTGTGCTTGCGCGCTACTCTCGTGTGCACCTGCTCTCCGAAATGAAAATGTCACTGTATCACTGAACCCTGGGATAATAACATCCGAGCTGAGTGAACCTCTGATGTTGTCCTTCTAGGAAAGTGATGTCAAGCAATCACAGGTTGCACCCACTCACAAAAACTAAAAACTATTAAGAAGTGAACAGCAACCGCGCGAGAGATACTTGCGCCATACTGGTTCCTTGAGATATAACATCCGAGGTGATCGAAGCTCCCATGGTGTCCTTTTAAGAAAGTGATATCAGTTCCACCCATTTACCAGAATTGAAAACAAACTCGAAGTGAACGGCAACCGCGCAAGGATACTTGCGCCGTAACGGTGAAATGGATACCTGCGCCATACTGGTGCCTAGAGATAATAACATCCGAGATGAGTGAATCACTCTTGGTGTCCTTCTAGGAAAGTGATATCAAGCAATCCACCCACTTACGAGAAGTGAAAACAAACCTTGAAATCGCTCGAGCGAACGACATCTGCACGCCTGAAGGAAACTTTCACGCGGCTTGTAGCCTGAGAATGCCACAATTCCTGTTATATGATAAGCGACAATTAGTAACTTAATGCATACTTGTGGCGGCAGACGTCGTCCCCCTATCAATAACCACTCCATTTGCGTGGTTTTGCCTTCCGCATGAAGGAAGTTCAATGCACCTGTCCCCACCTAATCTATCATGCCCGAGAAAGCCAACGAAAAGTTATTATGATGCCAATTATCCCTTGATATATAAACCAGTAACCTACCGCTTAGATTAGTTTTGCCAGCAATAACCGCCGCTCGCTAAATATACACCAGACAAGGATAATTGTTTGATCACTTCTTTGACCATTATGATTTGTGTTTCATTTTCGGGCATGATTTTTTCGTCTAAGCAATAGACATATATAGACGTATTTTGGGCACTGGTATTATTCATGTAAACGATGTTGATATGAGTACGAACGTTCGTTTTTTGATCGACAGCCACTCTCATTTTTGCGTGCTATTTCGCGGTTTTTCTGATCATTTGTCGTGATTTTGAATAAGTTTCATGAGAAATATTTATGGAAGCTGTTCTTTCAACTGAGTCCACCTGAGTGATACGCTGGGTGGGTTTTCCTCTCTCATCGGCACCGTCACATGATGACACTTCCTAGATACCGCGCGATTTTGCGACAACAATGGCAGGCTTCCTCCTCCTCTTCTTAGTCAACTTCCGTGTAGTAGCTAAAAGAGGATCGCCTTCTGATAAACACTTTTTTCTTTGTCTTTGTCATGGATGAATCCTGACTCTCCTCCCCCTTAGTTGACTTCGCTTTTATTTATGTGCCTTTAAGGGTATGGACAGCAACGAGACGGCTTGCGAAGCACTTGATTATTTCTACTCCCCCACCATATGTAGTAGGGGATGGTCTTCCTAATGTGGCTTCCTCAGTAAGCATATGGCTTCCACGCCGACGTAGGACTTCCTGTTGTGTAGCGGAACGAGCAGATCATCCCCTGCAAATACATGTACTACCAAGAATGAAGCACCTACACGCGCACCGGAAGCGCGTCTTACTCCCTCAATTTCATGAATGGTGCACAAACAACGCGCCCTAATCAAAATGGACCGCCAGAAGTCGACAACATCTCTGTAGTATATAAATACCAACGGAAGTCCGGTATTATTCATTTGTAAACCACATTCCGAGTACGAGCGCTCCATGACTGACGGAGTCTGTTCTCACTGCAATTATCGTGATAATTCGCTGTTTCTCTGGACACCAGTCATAATTTCAAAATGTTTCAATATCACTGAATGTTGCCTATATCATGATGAATGAGCGCCCAGAATTCCTGTCTTTTCCTGTTCTCTTAATAGAAATTACCGTATATCTACCTTCGATTTCGTAACTTTTGCATCGCCAATCAGCATTGAAGAACGATCAGTACGCAGAATGCTTGCTCTCCCATGCGTTCGGCGAATTGGTCTGTTATTTCACGCTTATAATAGGCTGTCTGCTCTCTCCGAACAAAATATTGCTCAGTTAATGCGAATTTTTGCTTCAACATGCAAATGTATTCATAGATCTTGTCCATTCAATTCAATT
Organism: Diplogasteroides magnus; assembly: GCA_014805445.1. NCBI lineage: Eukaryota > Metazoa > Nematoda > Chromadorea > Rhabditida > Diplogasteroididae > Diplogasteroides > Diplogasteroides magnus. Next base: position 16,902 of record JACMIF010002137.1, on the reverse strand, counting down.
TATCCATTCAAGCGAATAATATCCTACAATACTCTCTGCGGTATAGCTATGCTCGAATGCACCAATTGATGCTCGTTGACCGTTGTTCTAGCTCTTTCATATAAATTACTGCAGGTAATTCACTTCAGCCATCACCGGCCATGGTTTACTACATCCCTTCTTCTCTTCTGTTCATAATTGTAGTTCTTTCTTCCACGATGGCAGCGCCCTACGACTTGAGACGATTGCCATTGGTCAGCGTCTCGGATTTCTTAATCGGTGGTAAAGAGTATTTATCATTCATTCAATCCTCTCTAAGCGGTAGATAACCGCTCCGAGGAGATTAGGCGTTTCAGAATTGTATTTTACTGCCGATTTATATTAGAAACACAATCTCACTCATTTTTGATGTCCTAAATAAATCATATTTGATATCAAAAATAAAATGAATTTAAATTGCAGGTGTACTCTCACCCTGAAACTGGCTTTATAGCTTACGCAGTGGAACAACGAATGCATGGTGGAGAAGCCCAGGTTTAAATCGCCATTGTACTCGAAAATTAAATTCTAAATTCAGAATATCCGTCCCCAGTCGTTAACAGTGCTCGGTCGACATAACGAAGAGTTCGTTCCGAACTACACAGCAAAGCGATCCGATGATGTTGGTTTTATATTCTTTATTATTTTTCCCGGGATTGGGAAATTTATTTTTTTTATAATACTGTAATTTTTATATCTTGGGCATCTTTATCACATTGATTGCTTCATACCATTCATTAATGTGCGTATGGTAATAGTCATAGAATTTGTGCATAAATAACAAAAAAGGGATTGGTGGGTGGAGTCATTATTGCTGAATCCTGATTGTTTCACATTGCAGCACTTGGACAAGAACGTAGAGTGGCAGAAGATAATGCCCAAGTCCGGACTATTGATCTCGGGCAGAGGCTTCATGCCCGGGTTTTTGGACATGAGAGATGCATTCGACCGCAGAAGACGCGTAAGAATTATGGTTTTTTGAGCACGGGAGCGGTTATGTTTCAATAAACCAAAAACTGTCAAGATATACCGATCAGTGAAGTATAACAGATTTCATGCTCATGCCGGATTAGGGTTCCCAAAACGGCAGTAAAGTACATTTGACCATTCGTCCAATCGCATTTCACTTGTCTGCAGAGCAGTCGACCGCTCAATAGAGATTGGACGAGTGACAAATGCACTTTGCTACAGTATGGATGACATTTCTTCCTCCCGTAACGCAACATCGGATGTTCATCATTTTCTCATTATTTTCAGGCTACTTCGTCATATGTGCGATAGTAAAGAAAAAGTCATCAACTGGGCAGAAGATCGACCTGTGGAATGACAAGGATCTGCTTGGCAGAGTCTATTTATGGGTGTATTACTGTATCTTTTTTTGTTCCTATTGTTCTCACATTCACCTGCTGCTAGTTGTGATATATATAGATAAATCGTTGATTGTTGCTTGGTGGCCATTGAATAAGCAATTTCATCTTGGTTATTTCAGCGTTTTATATGCAGTGTAGTGTCTAATCTGCGGTATTCATGTAATATAAATTAAGACCGCATAAGTCTGCCTCTTCTGGCTAATCCGTTGTTTCAGTGAACTTCGGAAGAGAGTTCTTCTGATTTCTCTAATCTTTTCTAACCAATGAGTACTGACGGATACATAATGAGGATATAAGAAAAAGTCCTTTCCCATTATCTTTTCCATTTTTTTCAGGGATGGTTAACGCTATCGTCTTACAAACGCCGGTTGAAATTCTTAAGGAGTATGGTAATTTTTGCGCATGACTCCTTGAGCTGTGATTTTTCATGAATTCTGGGTCTTCGTAATATTTTATGCCGCAGAATGTCAGACGCAAGCCAACACAAGAAAGTCAACTCGGAGCGGTTGCCTATCCAACGTAAAAACAAGAGAAATGATCTTTACCACCGATTTAGAAACCACTGTTCTCGCTAGGCCAGTTGTAATCAACACAATACAAATCTAAAATTACGTGACGCACATATTTTTGCGAAGAATTGAGCATGACGTTCGCACGGCATCCACCGCTGCATTCAACTTTTCTTTGTGAAAGTAAACAGATGACGTTCATTATTTAACAGATGAATATACTGTCAAGGTCTATAATAACATCATAATTTAATTATAGTTGGTTATGTTCCTCGCGGGGGCTTTTAAAAAATTCCACGAAAATCGACGAGTTCTAGAAAGGTGCATAGGTTTCACTACATGTATATGTCATAAAGTGTTTCTCATGAACCGATCATTGTATACTTTTGAAGCATTATTTGAGATACTACTTAAAGGGCCACTTCTGTCCACACAAAAGTATTTGCGGAACCAATAACGTTACAAAGTGTATTTCAATCAATGCTATTTTACCAATCGCCTTCGACAACCAATGGAAGGCTGTCGTCATTAGGTAGTAGAGTGAATTCGTCTTTGGTGTAAATCTCATAGGGGGTCGTCTGTCGCATGAATGAGACAACCGTTCTAGTAAAATAGACGACAGACGAATGCACTCTACGTCCGTTTTAGAAACACTAGTCTTCATCTTCATCGAGGTAACGATATCTGCGGATGATGCGATATCCATGGTGTGAATATGGTCGACGTTTCACGAACTTGGATGACGTTTCCAAATCAATACGACGGTTGTTGTTCTAGTTCCCGGTTGCAGAGCGCAGACGGCGATCACTACTGCGAATTGTGTGCTGAATTTGCAAGACAATCAGCCCTAGTGATCTTTTACTTCATGTACGAACTAGGGGAATTTCATTCTTTTCCTGAAGGCAACGACATCTGCGGATGCTGCGATATCCAGGGTGTGTTCTTTTTTTCTTTTCAAGTCGCAGAAAAGTGGGTGATTATGATATAATATTGTTATGTGATTACGGTAGAAATGATTACGGTAATAGCAGCATACATCACGTCTTCCATGCATCAATTCTACAGAAGACTCGGAATCTTCTGCATTGACAGGGGCATTGAGGTGCTGAAATATCCCGACATATTTATGTTTCACATTATACAATTTCACCTCATTTCCATAGGGAATGATCTATAACAGTCGTTTCATTTCACTTCATTCCCCCCATCGCCACCGGTTGTCTCATGCCTTTGCTCCAAATTAGAGGTAATTATCAATCGATAAACACTAGTGTGGGGGGATCGAGTACATTAGCAAAAAGACACTAAATCTCATCTCTGCGTCTCTCATTTACTTCTGTCTTGCGCGGTCATTTTGCTAACAGGAATCGACTGGATTCGAGGGTGTTAGGAAAACGACCGCACTGGACGAAAGGAGAATGAAACGAAATGTAGTGTCATTTATTTTGCTTGCTTCCATTGAGGAAAAAGGACACTACATTTCGTTGTCTGCGTCTTTCATTCTCCTTTCCTCCAGCGCGGTCGTTTTGCCAACACCCTCGATTCCAGTCGATTCCTGTTAGCAAAACGACCGCGCAGGACAGAAGTAAATGAGAGACGCAGAGACGAGATTTAGTGTCTTTTTTCTAATATACTCGATCCCCCCACACTAATATACACTTCATATGTTTTCGAATTGTACAGAAAATGAGCATGGCTTCTACTCGTCGTTCAACCAACAAAACACCCAAGACTCAAACAATCAGTGGGCCCATCCAGGAGGAACTGTAAGAGTTTTTTTCTGCAATGCGAACAATCATGCAAATTTACCAAATAATTCATTTCCTGACAATGAGACAGGAGGATTTGATAAGAATAAATATTTTAGTATAGTAAAAATTGGCGTTTTCAGTGAAAAGTTTCACGCCAAAGTGGACGAGTTTCTGGAGCAAGAGAGACGTGTGTGGACTCGGTCTGAAGAAAGGTAAATGCAGCGAAACGAGTACTGTTAGGTGCAGGGAACGCTTTTTGGGCTCTTTTTGTGTGCCCTTATTCGAGTCACCGGTGCGCACGGACAAAAAAGGTCCATAAGTTGTTCCCTAGTTAGGAGGCGGACTGTTTATGGTCAGAGAGTGCCGAAAGAGCACGGCTTTGCAAGAGAGAACAGACAGAAATCAGACGGGTAGTTTCTCTAACTGCAGAGCGGCCCGAATGGAGAAGATGCTTGCAAGTCTGATCGCTATCTTCGGAGTCTCGGATTCTGAGGAGGACACTGAAGTGAGACTATTACCCCGTTTGCATGCATTCACACGTTTGGGGCAGCATTCGAATGGGGCAACATCTTCAGAGCAGCACGGACGATTCATCGATTTCGTCATCCAGTGAAGAATCTCTCGTGGAGGCAGAAGATTCAGATCAGAATAAGCCAATCAGAAGCGATGAAGATTGGTAGGCCGGCCGCGATGCGTGTAGAGAAGCGTTGCGGTTGGAGTTACAGTTAGTCCTGAAATAATTTTGCAGGAGCTGATCCGCCTTCGCCCCAGACGTCCTCACCGGGTTTGTGGATACCGCTCAATCACTAAGTTTTCAATCAGTCCACGCAATAACTTTATATAGAACTCAAACGGATGATTCCGAAGGTCAGCCAGTCAGTCAAGTTTCACTCCAAACAAACTGTGATTAGAGTGTCGCAAACGCCTCTTCAATCGCCCACCGCCTCTGTGGGCAATTGAGTGGGCGATTGATTTTTGGGTGGGCAATTCATTCCTTCACTCATCGTCGAGGGCGGTCGCCCATTCATTTCTCTTCGACGCCGGGTCGTTTGGAGGGGCGAAAGAGGCCTCTATCAGTGTACAAGAATGAATGTAGTGCAATTTGAACTTAAAGTGGGAATTTGAATTTTTGAGTGGGCAATTGAGTGGGCGATTGATTGGGCGATTGACAGAGTCAATCGCCCATTCTTTCATTCGCCCATCATTGGATTTAAACATCGGTATTTTTGGGAGTAAATCGCTCGCCCACGCCCATTTGGACACCCTAACTGTGATCTCTCACCATTGTTTATTCATCATCTGACAGACATTCTGCATAGGCAGAGATCCTAAAAAACGGTAAAAGAAGACCAATCTCATATAATTTGTTGCAGATTCGAGATCAAACGCAGTGGCAAGGTGTGAAAATGCGGATTGCCGTGACGTTGAGTCAGAAGGTAAGAGATTATCACATGGATATATAATTTGCCTGTCTGATCTCTATGACGTCATCAATCGATAATTGAAGAATAACGTCAATCCTCAAACGTTGCAGATTCGAGGTCGGGTCAAGTGGCGGGAATCGGTGGAGAAGAGAGCGACACCACTAGTTCTTCTGCTATTTCCTCATCTTCATCCTCTTCCGTCAGCTCGGGAAATGCGAAGAAAACAAGGAAAAGTAAGCATAACATACGGATTATTGCAGCGCATGGATCACAAACGTAAAACGCGACGCGTCCCATTCAAATCATAACTAGACGCATCGTGGTTTCACGATCGTGCGCGACTGCAATATTTAAATTTTTCATTCCACAATGAGTCTGAACATAGTTAATTAGTGCTTTCTGCAGATGCCAAAGTCATCCAGACCATGACCAACCGCAGCGGCCATTCCTCACATGTCGTACATGTATGACAAATAGAGATCACCCAACGCTGCTCCCTAAAATTTGCCTCAAGCGCACCTCTGCTATTTCTCCTTTGTTCTCTAGCCTGGGGTGCGAAATAGGTGCGGAATAGTCATTTTGGTGCGATCCCGGTGCGCATGGCGAAATGACTAGATTCAGAAACCGGAGCTGATAGATAGTTGTGAGAGAGCATGGTAATGTAAAAGAGAACAGATAAACCTGGTGGAAACCCTGACCAGGTGTGTTTTGCAGTGCAACAAACACTGACGATCTAAAAAAAATGAAAGTGACGAAAATACAAATTCATATTCTATTTCCTACTCGAAATGGATTCAGGTACAAAACTGCATCTTCAAAGGACCACAGAACAGGTAGGACAAATGCTTAAAAATATTTCATGCATCCGGGTGGGGTAGAAGGTTACCAATAAGGGGGTAACCTTCTACCCCACCCGGATGCATGAAATATAGGTACATGGGTTAAAATTGACTGATTTAAGCAAGATCCGTAGAATCCAAGAGATCGTGAAGATGAATCATGCCCTACTGGAGAGTCTTGTGAAGAAAACACCGTCTGTGTGTGGCTGTCCACGAGTAGTGGCGAGTATCTCTGGAGGGGAGTGAACAGTTAACCGAGCGTGACGGAACATGAAAAAAACCGAATATTTCAGAACACGGAAATCGGAAAATCACAATGTGAAACCGCGACGCGCCTCAATAAGCCCATTATACATTATTATTCATTGTATTATTGGGTAAGCGGGCCAAGAAAGATGGCTCCGATACCTCTCAAATGCCACTTGTGCAGGATAGCAGAACATTTATCAAGCGCGTGAAACTTATTTTCATGCATGGAGGGGAGGGAGGGAGACCAGGTACCGAAGGGGAGGGAGCGCACTCTTACTATCCGATTTCGCCTCTCCCTCGTCCCTTTGAAACCAGGCACCAGTGCGCAGCTTTGGGCTCTCTTCAAAGGTAGCATACCTCGAAAGTGAACCACCGTGTAGGTTCTATAAGTCTGTTTTTCGGACTATAAGCCTATTCTGGGCGGCATTGCTCGCCTTCGGAACACTTTAACCCAATAATACGCGTTGCGGTTTCACGAAAGTGCGCTATATTCATGTGCTGCATTATTCTGTTTTCATGTTCCGTCACGATGCACGTGAATTGATTCATTTTAGATATCCCTGTGAAGTCGAGTGGTGGCAGCAGCACCGCAATTAACGGTAATGCCACAGCGACCACTTTCTCGGTAAACGAGAAAACCTGTCAGCAGAAAATGTGGCATTCAGACTAGATCATAATCAGCTCCGTTCAACTTCAACAATGTAATAAAGTAGTATCGCACGTTTTTGTGCACCATAACAAGTGCAACGATAAACGAGTGTTGGCTCATAAATTGATATTGCAGAAGACTTTACATAATTGTATTACAATACTGACAAGAATGTGTAAACAACCCCTCAGAAGCATCAGATCCTCACACTATGCCAGATGTTGTCAACTTATGCCTTCGACAACCAAAAATTACCACGCACATCTTACGATGAATGAGTATGACGTATGCACGGCTTCCATCATCGCACATTCAACTTTTAGTTGTGATCGTAAACCGTGACGTTTTTTGACAGGTGAAGATACTGCCAAGGTCTAGCACCTAACATCTCCCTTCATTTTTACAACATAGATAAGGGATTGACTTTAGGAATATTCCTTGCACAAGAGTATTTTCGGAACCAATACGAATTCAAAAGTTTATTTCAGTCACTGATAAAAAATCTACTTCGACAACCACTCACTGGAAGGCTGCCTTCATTAGTGTTTCAAAAACGGTACTAGAGTGCATTCGTCTATGGGGTAAATCTCGTAGAGCGGTTGACTATCATATGAATGATACAGCCGTTCTTGGCGAAATAGAGGACAGACAATGGATTCTACTTCTGTTTTAGAAACCCTAATCTTCATCTTCATCGGATGCAAAAATATCTGCGGATGGTGCGATTTTCAGCATGTGCCTGTGGACGACGTTTCCAAATCAAGACGACATTTCCTATTGTATTTCCCGGTTGCAGAGCGCTGACAGTGTGCACTACCGCGAAAGGATCGGTGCTACAATGCATCGCATCGCACGACAATCTGTCCAAGTGAGCTTATATTTCGTGTACGAATTTACGCTTGATTTAATTTGATCAAAAAATTGTTTTATTTAATGGTTTATTTGACTCGACGACATAAAGTCAAGCTTCACGAAATGCCATCCGCTCAAGGTCTTAAAGAGGCCACACGTAGAAGAGTGCTTTGCCATTGTTCTGAATGCCGTTGATGTATTTCATTTCTGGGCGTTTGACAGGACAGTTATAGAAGACTCTATCATTCTTGATATCACCGTAGTAGCGATCTGAAAATTCTCATTGGTTTCAGTTTTGCGCATAGACCCGTGGAATAGCAGCGCCTACGTTCCTTTGTTAAATTTTTGTGAAAATGGCACATGGAGGAATCACTTGATTTCGGAGGAGTAAACGACTGACTCTTTGAAAATTTTGAAGCAACGATAGCTGCGATAATCATGATTATAGAGAACATTGAAAAAAATCACAAAAGCTTTTGCAACAGCGTCATGTTGGTTGCTCTCGGTGAGCAGAAACTAACGAAAATGACATGAAATGCACGGATAAAAGAATTGACTGTTTCCTGATAAGACATCATGGTCATATTATCCGTGTTATGTGATAAAATATAAAATCATTTGTCGTGTGGTCGCATGGGCAAAGACAAAGCGGCGCCTGTTTAATAACAAAAATACATGATGGGACAAGCATCAGTCTCGAGAACTGTTTCTAACTTCGTAATAAGGCGTCCTATACACTCTAATCGGTAGTATATCAAACGTAGAGACACATGCCCCGCGGAAATAAGTCGGATGATAAATGCACCTTACTTTTTTAAAAGTCTTTATTCCGGGGGTCAGGGGGATAATCCATAAGGGGATGTGGTCCTGCCGGTGGACTGCTAGGTTAGGAGTTACACCCTGGCGTTCCAAGCGTTTTCTCCAGGGGATCTTTGTTCGCGGGCACCGCTACCAATTGCCCGACCCGCGGAGGGATGGCGCCTTGGTTGGGCAGGGGCGGGATTCGAACCCGGGCTGTCAGAATGAAATGTGGCGCCCTAGACCACTGAGCCATCTCGCCCCCTTACTAGCGATGTAGAAACTAGACCCCCACGCCTTTTCGTATTGACACGTTATCAGGAGTAGAGCGGGTGGAAGAGGAATTTATGTGGGATGAGGAAATAATTGATAGTCTGATTATATCTCTAATGCACGAAGAAAGCGGATAAAAATCCAAAAAATGTTGTCCGAAATCATGGGTCTGCAAAGTTTGAAAAATAGCGCAGAACCACCACCGAATAGGAAGAGACAGAGGAGGTGACAAAGGGACACATGTACATGTACAATGGTAATAAAACAAATCGATAACACACACGTCGAATGTTACAGCTTTATGCGTATCGTTATGTAATGCGAATATGGAGAATTAATTGCACCAGTTTTCCTTTTTGCATGCGTACTCTTGTCCATGGTGGAGTTGAATATGGCCCATCAGTGGTTTAGAATTCTGCAAATTGTGAAAGATTTTGAGAACATACTAGAGACTGTGAATCGACCCAGATATTGACAGCCGCTCATATCTAGCCGTATAATTTCATTCCTAGTGGTCGTCTCTCCCTTAGCAGAGACAACCGCTAGGAATGAAGTTAGACGACTAGGAGTGAACGGCTGTCAATATCTGAGTCCATTCACGGTCTTTAGAACATACCCCTGTCTATGAAAATTTCAGTTTGACAAATGGCAGCTAAAATATGACGCGATTATGTGTGGCATAATCCAATTGTCATTATTCACAAGGATAATTTAAACGAAAATAACAACAGTTTTTTCCACGCCAAGAGACTCTCACATCCTAACTAGGGTTTCTAAATCGGTAGTAAAGTGCATTTATAATTCGTCTAATCCATTCGGAACGGTTGTCTATCGAACCTAGAGACAACCGCTCCGCGGAATTTATACGAATCAGAAATGCACTTTAATACCAATTTAGATACCCTAATTCTAACCTGATGGAATGCAGCCTGGCACTGAGAAGCAATAACACCCAAATTGTTGCATTCATGATCAATCTGAAAGGGGATTATGAATAGAAAAGAGAAGAGTGGATCTGTACCGTGAAGTCGACCCATTTAGGGGTGAAAATGTAGTTCGGATCTTGTTGCAGCGTCCTCAATCCACGCTAAATGAGGTCATAAATCAAGTAGTATCGCAAGTTGTTTTCAGTCTGACTTCTTTATTTGTAATGTTTCAACGCTACTATATACGATATCCCATATGTGAAACATAATACGTAAAATAGTCAAACTGTCAACCATACATCAATGAAGTCCTTGCATTGGGGACACAGTTGTCCATTCATTATGAGATCGCGGTCCTGGAAGGAAAGTGATCATCTAACAAGACACAATAACCTACAAGTTACAGTAACCCACAAGATACAGTAATCCGCACCTGAAAGTTCTTCTGGGGAATAACAAGGGAAGAAACGACTGCGAGAGTGCAGAGAAGAAGGAAGGAAACGGAAGACATCTGAATGAATATCTCCTGGATGGATCAATGAAGCTACAATTGCCGGAGAATAGGGTTTCAAAATCGGTAGTAAAGAGCATTTTTCATTCGTTTAATATCCGAGGACCTGATTTCACGAATGCCCTTTACTAAAGATTTAGAAACGCAATTGGACAGTAATCAAAAATCACAAGCTCTAAGAGTAGGAGATCGTTGTTTCGGCCACGTTATCAGATGAGCCTTTAAATAGAAGGAGAGAATAATGACAAAGAATGACGCAGGGAGACTGAATGTGCCTGATCGTGTGATTAGAAATGGACAGAAAATCACAAACTGAGATCTAAAATACTTTCGCACCGCCATTTTAATCGTGGCGCATCCAAAAGGTGGGGATCCAAAAATACGTATTGACGATTTTCGAACGATTTATTCCGAAATCGTTAGCGAATTCTTCACTGAATACTAAACTGAATGACCAGTGATGCTCAAGCAGGCTCTGGGCCCCCTTGTACTTCGACATTTGTAGTTCCTCTTACCTTGTGAATTCCTCGTCCATCCATCCTTCTCCTGATAACGTGCAATTGGGAAAAAGACTAATGCTGAGGTTGTCCCTTTTTGTCCATTTTGCTCTTATCAGCAGGCGCCGATTTGTCTTGGCCTATATGAGCACCGACAAAGATTTGAACAAATAATATAGAAATATATTGTGGCCTTGTCAGGAAATCATCAATATTTTTCTCCATCCAATCCATCATACCGTTTTCTTTCGATTGTTTCTGCTCAGAATAGCGAACCACTTTTGGACGGACGTCCAGTCGTCTATGATGAGCGAGAGAGAATGACTCAACTAGCGGGACTACGCTCTGTAAGCTCCAAACTCTTAGCATCTAACGCTTAAACCGCACACTACGCTAAGGCTAGCATATTACACTGGCGCCAACCGTTGTTCGGCCCATACGGGGTTTGCATCGGAATCTGTCGAAGATGATGCCGAACGTTTAAGCATAAGCTACAAACGCATCTGGGGTACGACACGAAACGCTTGAGTCAAGTCAACAATTGAAATTGAAAATCCAATTTCAATTTTCGACTTGACCAAGCGTTCGTGGTCTGGGGTCCATACAGAGTTTATTTTCCGTGGGTAACTCAAAATGTGATTAGAAATCAATTTCATGCATTTTGGTAATTTTTGGGATTTTTTGAACATGTTTGAACATGTTTTTGAACTTGTCTCGTCGAGTAGAGTTGAATGTTTTTTTGGTTTGAACCTCTAGGACCATTTCTAAGGGGTTTCCGGAATTTCGTGATTTGACATGTTAGAACATGTTCGACCATGTTTTTGAACTTGTCTCGTCGAATGGTTTTTGGTTTGAGCTTCTAGGACAATTTTGAAGCTGTTTTCCAGAAATTCGCTATTTTCCTAACATGTTAGAACATGTTCGAACATGTTTTTGAACGTTTCGTCTATTAGAGTCGAATGGTCGACGAAGGTCGGTCGGCCAAGGTTTGGTTGGCCGACGGCCAACGTTAATACATACTGCCACAGTTATGTTTTATGAAATCTTTATAGCTTTTTCATATAGGATCTCTGAAAAATAACGGGCTTCACATACAAATTGACAACCCTAATAGACACCAACCGGCTGAGTGCTGATTCTTCCATGCCTTGATGCAACTGTGGCACCACAGATTTTCTTCTTCATTGCGTATCCCATTGGCCGGCCGGTCTAAATAATAATCGTATAGAAGTTATCATATATTTTACAGCCCTCAAAAAGGTTAGACACAGCTGGCCAATCTTGAAATAGAAAAAGTGAGATATCATCTCAAGTGTCTGCGAACCCATGGTCTTAGGGTCACAATTAAAGTACCCCGTTGGTGAAGTGCTGGAAAGCTCCGTTAGCGTTTTGCTTGAATCGAAGGAATACGGCGTTGGCCTGAAAATCGACGGGTGCGTTTTCCGAGGCATGCATATTTTCATACAGTTTGAATGTTACTTATCTGGTGCCTATTTCCTTGGTAGTCGTTTACGTACCGTGAAATCTAATCCGTACACTGTCGCGGCAATGTCATAAACTTCTTCTCTGATTACGCGACCGACGTCTCCAACTTAAGAAGAATTTTGTTGTAGATAATTATGCAATAGCACTGTTGCATCAAGCACCTATTAATGCATTTGGTGTTCAAAGACTGCAGTAAAATGTATTTGTCATTCGTCTAAACCCTCTTTTGGGTGGTCAACTGCTCCATATGTATGAGAGAGCGCAATTGAAATGAGAACATTTACAAATGCACTTTATTTACTGTTTAGAAGGCCCCCCCCTGATGATTCCGGTTCATGAAGCATACTTTGTGATTGACAGACTAACATTTGTTCGTGAATCATGAAAAAATCAATCGGTTCTTGAACCATTTTTTTAAAACTTAGCATTACTGCTTACAAAATGTATGGACACTTACCAAACACCTGATCCTTGCACACGTTGTAATAGTTGGCTTTGAAAAAATCTCAGGATCGGGCGTAGACTATCAATACCGCGTACCTGGGTTGCATCCGTCCATTCCTGCATCTTAATTTTATTTATTTTATTGCTTATAAATTTGATATAAAACTTCCCATTGGAATTGATGTGTCGTGGTCGGAACAGAGAAAATTAACAACAAGAGATACTATCACTAGAGACTGTGAAACGCATGTCAATCGCATGTACAAGTGCATTCATTCTCTCTGGTGCGTGTCCGAGCGGTAGACTATCAGTTTTATCAACGGTGTCGCAAATTGTAAATTATTGACAGCCGGACACTTTTATCCGTCTAACTTCATTCATTACTATTTGCATTCTTCTCTACAGTGAAGCGACTACCGTAGAGAAGTTAGACGGCTTACCAGCTGTCAATAATTTCCGATTTGCGAAACCTAGTTTTATCTCCATTTTTGTACTTTTCTCGTCCAAATGACCTTCTTTTCCGCGCAGCCACAAGATTTAGGAATTTGAAACCAGAACATATATATTGTATAATAAAATGCCATGATTGTATTGTATTATTACTATTATTACTATTGTAATACTTATGGATTGATGGCGGAATGAGAAGATCAGAGATACCACGAAGTTACGCGATTGGGCTGTGGAATCGATTATTCGGAAGATGATGTTCGCCATGAGATTGAGGAACATGGAAAATGATCGATGGGCCAACAGAAGTACTACCTGGATCCCCTACAGCATAGCGCAGTCCCGAGCCCAAGGAGCACCTCCTTCCAGGTGGAGAGGAGACCTATCAAGAGCACTCGGACCTTATTGGTGGAACTCTACACCCGACCAATTGAAAAGAGCCATACTCTCCATGCGTTAACGCTTGAAGTGATAAATATGTTATGTTATGTTAATAAAATACCAACCAACATACCTTCCCATATGTACTGACTTCCCGGTTAGGAGAAGCCCGTTTACTGAGGTGTAATGCCTGTCCCCGAACGACCAACTGCGTGTGTTCAAACTACAATTTTATTCGTAGTTCAAACAATGCATAAACGAGAAAAGAACAAGAATCAAAGCAATAAACGGGTGAAGGGAATGGGTGTGTGCAAAAGGTGTGATCTGTCCGAGGGACTGGATCACAAGAGGATTGGAACGGGAAACAGGTGCAATAATAATATAATAAAATCAATATATAAAAACCCCACGTGCTCCTTCAAGTTGTGAGTGGTTGACTTTGGACAGAACCGGGGCAGATGAGAGCACCCAGTAAATCTTGTCCAGGGGCGAGAGAGCACCCGCGTCACCTACTGAACGAGGGAAAGATTAGTCTCAGAGTTGACAAACACGTCACGAGAAAATATGACGGTACGAGTTACCCAAGGACAAAAATAACAACAATACTACGGAAATAACATGCCAGAATAAGCTGGAGAGAATGGAAATAGGAAAAGAAAATACATTCTCATTCCCGAGACCATTCTACCAAAATCAGGCAATTCCGCGCAAGACACAATCAAAGATGCAATTGCTAATTCACAGATACGGTTCCGTATGGATTCAGTGAAATTCCCAGGGGGCCGATTCCCGGGGGAATCATTCCCAAGGGTGCGAATCGCACTGCTCTTTATGGTGTTGTTATTGAATTTCTTTTGTGGTTTGTATTTAAATGGTGGTTGGAAGTGACAAAGTTGTCACACCATACGTGGAATTTTTCTGGCAACGCCCTGAGGTTGCTGCAAAATAATATTATTTTTACCGTTTTAGGGATTATAACAGAAAATATGTAATTTTCTTCCGTTTAGAAACTGAAACAGTTAGGCTGGAAGGATAGAAAAAAGGCTGCGACTGCCCTGCACAAACGCACTTGATGCATGCAGCTGTCGTGCAGTATCCATGAATTCGCGAACGAGATCATTCTCCTCATTGTGAGAAACTCTGGACTGAAAGGTTACTTTTTAATGGGGAACCGATAATTTGCGCCACAACGACGAAATAGACTATACATACGGACCGCAGGGTGCCGGATCGAAATTCTTTTGAAAAGACATGAGTAGGCTCAAATGATAGCCATTATAACATACTGGAAAATTTTTCAGGACGGCCGCTTGAATATTTCAAATGGCAGAAAATTAGCTTCAAAATGAAGTTACAGGTCTCATTTTTATAAAATAATGTGTCCTAGGGACCAGAATTCGATCGCCACTTCAATTGTACAGATCGGATTTTTCCAATTTTTGACGATTTTTCGGATTTTTTCATGCCCTTAGGCAACGAAATTTTTTCATTTCAAACGGACCACAGATTCGCCATTTACGGTGTCGATTTACCCTAAAACCAAGTTTTCAGCCCATTCGGAGACCAAAAGTTGATAAACTGTGCACAGGATATGCATGGGAGGTCCACTCTTACAGAAGATGTGTCTTATATAATAGAAGAATAAGACATTTATTACCTTTTATAGTTGTCAAGATTGAATTTTGTGAATTTAACATCTTGAAATACGTTTTCCATTACATAGGCTCTAATGCGTGAGATGAGGAGAGTGGGGAGGTAGAGGGCAGTCTCAACTTTCTGACCAATTCCCTTGATAAACTAGCCTCGCGGGCTAGTTTACAAGCTATAACTGAGCACATGATAAAGTTATCAGTGAACAGCAAAAAGTATGTTATAATGGCTATTATTTGAGCCTACTCATGTCTTTTCAAAAGAATTTCGATCCGGCACGCTGCGGTCCGCATGTATAGTCTATTTCGTCGTTGTGGCGCAAATTATCAGTTCCCCTTTAAAAAGTAACCTTTCAGTCCAGAGTTTCTCACAATGAGGAGAATGATCTCGTTCGCGAACGGCGGTATTCATGGATACTGCACGACAGCTGCATGCACCAAGTGCGTTTGTGCAGGGCAGTCGCAGCCTTTTTTCTATCCTTCCAGCCTAACTTTTTCAGTTTCTAAACGGAAGAAAAATACATATTTTCTGTAAATTGACGGAACAAAATAATAGTATACAATTCATACAGCTTGGTTTCAAATACAAAAATTGCGTAATCGAAGCTTTTCAGTAATTTTTCGGATATGACCCGTGAACATGTGGTCTGGACACGTGTACACATGACGTTTTAGTAGTAAAAATGGCGGAAAAAGAAAAATGATTTTTGAAATTTGCCGTACATGTGTAGCTCGATAAGGAGAATACACTCGAGGGAAGTTGAAGTGCAGTTTCTTAGCCATACCATCAAAGAACATATCATGAAAATTTCGTAAGTCTATCTTCAATAGTTTTTGAGCTAGACGCGGTCCCAACTTTTGGGCCTCTAGAGATCGGTTAGAGAACTTTCCTCTTCCACCCACCCTAACTCTTATTACGATTCATTCACCTCTGTGCGTCTACCATATCTGAAACGGCGAGAAGTAGATCAGCTGAGCGAAGTAGAATCATCTTGGATGCTTGGTCATCGAATATTTCCTGGCTTTATATAGTTCGCAACGGCAATAATTACTAGCGTTTTAAATTCGAAGCTCAATCATCGTTCCTTGTCTGGATTCTTACTCTCCTGTTGCCATAATAATCTTCGTGGAGGGAAGATTCAGAATACGGAGGCTCATTCGCTTCGATCTTCTTCAATGGGCACATTTCGCAGGTCGTTTGAACGGCTCGATTCGGCTTTTAGAGGTCGTTTGAACGGGTTGAACGGCTCGATTCTGCTACGTCTTCTGTGCACTTTTAATGACCATAGATCAAACGTTATTTTTGCATAGTAGTTAGCATTTTGATTATATGGCAAATTGGTATTTTTGAAAAAAATGGATTTACTGAACTGAAATATTTTCCGTTCTTTTCTTTGAACGTAAGCCTGTGATTTTCGGTATTTGATATACTGGTAAGATCTACAGTCTGGCTCATAAGTTTTGGAAACGCTTATATTTTTGACCATAACTTTGTTCAAAATGGTTGAATCTCCATGAAATTTTATTTGGGTGTTCCCTGCGTATACCACGATAATTCCTGTAAATGACGTGGACCGGTCGCATATGGGGGCCGAGATACATGGGGGCCGAACCGACATGGGGTCCGAAAGTTTTGCCATTTTTTCCTAAGGCGTGATACACGTACCAAAAAATTAATGTAGATACTACCCACCCAGGAGACCTTAGAACTGTTTAGTATGGAATTAAAGGTCGCTTCCTCTTTGCAGGAAAAATCCCCGAAAATGACCACTTTTTGCACTTTTTCGGTCGCCCTGCACAGGGGCAAAGGAAAAATGACTGTCTAAG
>JACMIF010002136.1:0-19429 GCA_014805445.1 Diplogasteroides magnus | reverse complement strand
AATGTATGATGAAAAGCTGATGTTCATAGACGATAAATTGTAAGGTGTCGCATGCGAGTCGTTTAGTGCATTCGTCGTGTCTCTACTCTCTGAGGAGCGGTTGTCTCTGAATTTTGGAGATAACCGCTCCGCAGAGAGTAGAGACACGACCAATGCACTAAACGACTCGTATGCGACACCCTATTTTTGAGTGTTAATTAGATGAATTAATGATGTAGACAAATTAGCGTATGTAATGTTTAATGCAGTTGTGATGCTGTAACGAAATTGTCTCTTACCACTGCGTAACAATAAGTTATTATACTGACCAAGATGTTCAGTGTCATGTCTTTGGAAGGATCTCCTCGCTTTTCTTGTAATCTGAGCAACTCGGCTTACGTAACTTCCATTGAGTCCAATGGTGGCTCATCCCTCGCAGTCGTCCTCAGCAATAACTCAGTTGTGCTTGTTGATTCCACATCCGGCAAAACAGTAAGGGAACTCAAGTTTGATGTCCCTATTACTGGAGTAGGATACGATGGAGAAGGTTGATTTCCAATGAAATTTGTATCTAATGCTGTAGTTGTAGTCGTGCGTGTAGTGGACTCATCCCTGAAGATTCACACTGCTGATGGAAGGGAAGGAGGAGTACATACCAAGAAGGTATTCACCAATCACTTCAAATCTGTAATGACATTTAGATTGCACTGTCATTGAGTGATCATCTTCCTAGTTCTTGTGCATTCTCTAGTTCATTCGTGTCTATTGCAACAAAGGGGGCAACTGCAGCTCCTCAAGGATCTGGAGACGAATCAGATGAAGAGGTCTATTACATTAGTATTTCATATCAATGGAGTTTGTTTAGACATCTTCTGAGAACTATCTCGTGTGGCTTCTTGATGAAAGATCGATGAAGGAAGTGTTTGTTGAAGGAGATGCACATTCGGATACAGTAAGATCAAGTGATGTATACGGTATCATTCATTTGCCGTAGATAACATCACTCGCCTTCTCACGTGATAACTCATGTCTCCTGTCTGGTGGAAGTGATGGACTACTAAATGTGATGGATCCTTTGGAATCTGAAGGAGAATACGTCGTATCTACTTCACAGGTTACCGTAATTCGCTTTTCTCATTTTATTTGTTTCTTGCAGATCGACTCTGCAGTTGCCAAAGTTGGAGCATTATCAGAAAATAATCTCATCTATGCGGTGACGGATGACAACAAATGGAGCCTACTCAGAATGAATTCGGTTGATGATGTGGATCTTCTATTCAAGTTGACCTCCTTTGAAGACAAACCAAATGATCTTTTCTCAGTCGACGTACAGCTCGTGATCGTTTCATTGTTGATGTCGTCTCTACACCTTCTTCCTTTCCAGTCACAGTAATTGAATGTGATCCCACAGGGAATGTATTTGCTGTTGGAGTAACTACAGATGGAAAGAAATCGGATGTGCATACTTTGTTGAGATTTTTGATAATTGCAACTATTTAGATAGTAGGAGAATGGAAAGGCGCTCACAGAGAAATAGTGAGATGTGCTACTCTCGTTGACTTCACTTTGTTTACTGGAGCAGAAGATGGATGTATCAATGCACTTCCTTTTGATTATAGAGCAGAGTCTGGAAAATTTATCAATACCAAAGAGAAAAGCAAGAAGATTCGCACCGTTCCGTATTAATCATTTTTACTATATTCATAGCTGTTTATCTTAATGACAATTTGTTGTTGTTGTTGCTGTTACTCTTGCTTTGGTAAATTTGTTGATGCTTCATGTTACCTCATTGTGCTGTTTGTTGAATTTAACAGTTGTTATTACGGATTTTGTCATATAAAACGTTTTTAGCAAATACAAAACATATATTCTCTAAAAGAGAGATGAGAAAGGCATATGTTTGTAACATAAATCTTCGGGAGATTGCATCAAATCCTTATTCAGGGTTATCCATGCAGGACCAATTCAAATTCTGGCTGCTCGCCAAGCATATTGATTGAATTCACAGTGAGTGGGACGCGCGTTTTTCGACAAAAAATTGTATTTTTTGGATCTGTGTAGTTGTTCGGGTTGTTTATATGTTCCTTTTCAGATTCAGTAACTCTGATTGCACTGTTTGGACCGTTGTATCGTTGAATTTCGGGTGTTGCTCGATTGTACATGCGATTTTGGTTGCTAATTCGGGGGCTTGTTCTTCTCACCCTGCTGGGAGGAGCTGCCACTGCTCGAAGACGATCAGCTTCTTGCGATAAAGATGCTGATTGCCTCTTTGGTTACTGTTATGGTGGAAAGTGCGAATCATCACGAGGTATTTTTTCCTGATCTTTTAATTTCCGAAACTGTTTGAGGCTGTATCGATGATGATTGTTCATTGATGTGTCGCAATGGAGGATGTTGTGCAAAGAATGAAACGGGAGAGATATGCAAATGTGATGAGTCTAAATGGACGGGTGAATTATGTGAAAAGGCTGTTCTAAACTGTGATAGAAGCAGTTGTTCGGGAAGAGGAAACTGTACAGTGACAGGTAAATCAACATTATACCCATGTGAAACAATACATACATGGCTCAGTATTTTACCCAGTTTTTATGATCATAAAATTTTCAGAATCTGAATTAATATGCTCATGTGATGAAGGTTTCACTGGTCATCGATGCAATATCTCTGTACTAAACCTATGCATGGTAAGTTGAGCAAATGTGTAGCGTATATTTTATTTTTTAGGGCAATAGCAAATTGGATTGTGTTAATGGAGGAATTTGCAAAAATAATTCATGCAACTGCCCTGATGGTGCGTTTTGTCTTTTTTCAAACGAAAACGTGCATTTACAGGATTCGGAGGAACCACATGCAAGAATGTCGTCCCATTAATTAACGAATTTGTAGTAGCTGGTTGCCCCAAGCCTAAACATTGTGCTCTTCGGTTCGCTGATGATCAGTCCGTTTACCAAAATGAAATCAATATTAAAATTTGAGTGTATTTAGGAAGGACGAAGAATGTGACATAGGCTCCTGTTTCTTCGATGGGACTTCTTCATTTATGAGCGATCGGTAAGCCTTGTCACATATATTTATTGCAGCATTTCTTGTTTCAGAGATTGTTTGAGCCGATACGGAAATAGACCCTGTGATTCAGAATGCAATAATGCTGAAGCTGGATTCGATGGTGGTGATTGCAGTCAGTCTCTTTGAAACTTACAAGTTGTCAAAAAATACAAATCATAGCACACCTCTTGCCTTCTCGACAAATTTGTTCCTATTCATCATCACAGCGATATCTTCGTGTTGTTTTTGACACCAGTCCTCGCGAACTCGCTGTAGACTTCAGATTCCTTATTGCATATATCGGGCAGGTGATACTCTTCTTCTTATTATTAAGTGTTTATATATAGCTGTTTATAGACTCTTCGGGCTGTAGTTCGTGTAGCGGAAGAGGAATCGGAAGAAGCTATTACGAAAACACTCACGTATGAAGTCGACTTAGATTGGCGAAAGAGACAAATACAGCAGAGTGATTTCGATCGACAAAGGTATTATTAGAATTCAATATTTATCATATCTAACTATGTTTTCTAGTGGAATAGGCCGAACCGAAGTTATTTTTGCTGTAGACTTTTCTCCATGTTCAAATAATACTGAGGAATGTCTTGGCAAAGGAGATTCTCAAGTAGCTATCCAGGTGGCCTTATTACCATCAATAATTTTACGTAGATGTTTTGTAGTCCTCTGCTTTACTTCTCTCTGCTCTCTTCGTTCGACCTCAGCAGAATATCAGCTTTTTCGGCTCAAACGTGCATAATCTCACATACTTTAGTCTTCTTCAGGTAGAGGTGTATGAGGTAAGAAATATGCCATTTTTATTGGATGTATGAACGATGTTTTTAGCCGTCGTGTGACGCTCCCTCATTCTTGTCAACTGGTCTTTTGATTGCTAGTGTGCTGTCTCTTATATTCCTCCTTGTATTCTCTGCTCTTGTGTTGGCCTTCTTTCGTTCTCGTAAGAGTACTGTAGTAGAGAAGAGAATGGTTGCAGCTGATGAGAGTAGTGCAACATGGGTGAGAGGAGGTACGTTGTTCTCTTCACTCCTCACCTATCAATTGCCATTTAAGATAGAAGTGCCCTGATTGGAGTGGTGGAGAGGGGCGATCTGGCTGCCTTCAATCTCCTTTTGTCTTCACTCACACCTATTGCTGCAGCAGAGGCTGAGGATTCAGGAGGAAACACAGCAGTGAGTACAGTCCACTACTCCACAACTTATGACGGTACTGTAGCTCCACATTGCCGCCTCGAGAGATGACAAGGTAATGGTGCAGTCACTACTCAGCTCCGGACTATTCGATGTATGCTTATTTTAAACACCTCATTTTCATGTTGTTTTTATCAGGAAGTGGTATTTTACTTTACAGGTGTGCAGTGTAAACAGTGTAGGACAATGTCCTCTAGTATACTGTATGAGAGAGGGACGACCATCTTTGGATACACTTACTCTTTTGGTGAACGCAATGAAAGAAGAAAAGGGAAGACATACACTGGCCAGTCCTTCCACGGCAACAGCTTATCCGTCAGTTTAGCCATGTTGATTAAAAAGAGTGACCGCTACAGTGGTTTATCCCCGTTATCTGAAGAGAGTGGATGGTCCCTCACGGATTCATCTGGTAGATCAGTCCTTCATTATGCAGGTCGGTCATCCTTGTTGGCCTGATTGATGAGCGAACTCTTACATATAGCTTTGAATGGATCTACCCACCTCGTGCACTTCCTTGTTTCTAATGGAGCTTCTCCAAGTCTTCCGGATGCAACGGTATGCCTTGTAGATATATTGCTATATTGTTTATATCAGGGTAACACTCCCCTCCACTTGGCTGCTATCAACGGACATGTATCTACTGTGGCTGCCCTTTTACAGGAAAGAGCTTCCTGCACATTCACTAATTCGCTCGGACACACTCCCGCACAAGTATGAATTAGTTTGTATTGTGGGGATGTGACATGAACGAGTCTCTGCTTAGGTATGTCTAATGAATGGGCATTCTGCACTGGCAACATTGTTAATGGAGAGGGAGAATGCTGTCTCATCTCCTTCAATCGTACATCCTCGTCCTCCTCCAAGAGCACATTCTCTTCTCACGACTCTTATAGGTTTATTTTCGGTATTATTAAATATACTTCCTACTGTAATTGCTTTTATAGATGAGCGTTGTTTAAAGGGATTCACCGGATGGTTCCAAGACGAGTTAGGGTCAGGAAATTTTCTGGGCCAAAGGAAGTTCGAGAATATTTTTGCGGGTCGCTTTCACACCCAAAAATGAATTTGGTTAATCATTTTTTTCGGGTGAACGGCGGGATGAATATACATGATGAGATTTACTATTTGAACGTTGTAGATGAGACGTCATCACCAGGACGCTTTTCCCCTTCCATATTGCCTTCACTGTCAGAAGTTGATACTCCATTAATTGAAAGAAGATACTCATTGGATGAAGACGAAATTACACCAAGTTTGTTATCACATCTTATTTAATCCCTGAGCATAAAATGTAATAGTATAATAACAAAATACATTTTATCAGAAGGAAACTTGCCTTCAATTCTTACTCCAATCGCTCACATCGTTACTGGCGATGAAGTTCTTCCTCAATCGTCCCCCTTCACACTTCCACGAAAGTGAACATTTTAATCTGTTATCGTCTTTCGCATACTTACATGTGTGTACAAAGATATATTTTCGCAGATGGGTGGAGCGATCAGAATCAGACTCTCGGGGAACACAACCAGGATTGGCTGGGAAGAGAAGAAGTGTGCCTGGAGATACTGATGCTACACACTTCATATTTCCATCTCAGCAGGTTGGTCGTAGTATACATTATTTTTTGTTTGATTTCATTTTTATATTGGAATCATATGTGCATTAGGGTTGTCCACCGTTATGTATGCTGCCGGTGGTATCGTAGCCCGAGATGGGAAGCGATGCCACGGTCAGACTGCCTGTCGGTCTAGACAACCTTGTTCGGGAGTAGGACATTTCCGCACACAGTGGAGAAAGACACTTCCGCACAAGCCCATAACTCAGCCAGTTTTGATTTTCATGAAAAATGTTCCTGAGCAAAAGATGCCTATTTTATCGAGACGATTCGAAATTATTATAGGTTGTCCATGTTTTGATCAATCCTAGGGGGTCTTGTGCGGAAGTGTCTGTGCGGAAATGTCCTACTCCCCCTTGTTCATGTATGGTTGAAATATAAGCCGTTTCATTGATAATTTGTGACTAGCGAGTGAAGAAACGTTTCTTACCGTATCGAGAAATACTTCATTAGGTTAGATGCTACCACTATGAAAATGACGAATTTTTCCTTAGTTATCAAACGGAAGCATATAATATAAAATCTGATCTGAATTCACAAATTTCCTTCCTTACCATCCAAATTTTGAACGAATATTGCTTAAATGCACAAATTTGGTGAATATCTTGATTAAAAAGTGAAAGGTTGTGTAAGTATACAGTATACTTGCACACACATGTACAAGATCATTAATAATTGGAAATTCCCTGCAAATGTGATGTGAGGCACTCTACAAACCGGAGATTAGATATTTTTGTAGTTGAAATCAGCAAACTTTTATTAATACTATAAGCGCTCTACAATTTCTTTTTTTACTGGGATTTACTCTGCAAGCTCATTTTAAGACGAACGTTGCCCATGTATGTACATACTGTAGCTCTCTACTACTGTCAGTAGTAGTATACTGATTACCCACTCACAGTCTCGGTCATTATGAAGGTACGGAAGAAGCAATATCAAATGCATTAATTGCCAAAATAATAATAAACGTAATTTCAGCTCACGACGACCCTATCAAATCATTCCAATTCAACTGCAACAAGTAATGCTCATCATTCAAATCTCTCGTATGTCTCATCTTTTCGTCCGTGATTAGGGTTGCTAACATGTTTCATTTATGGATTATAGTGCATCATAACCATGTTATCCTTTTCTGGTCTTTACCTTGTCATTTCTCAATTTGATCTTGTAAACTGCGCGCATCACGTAAGGATTGTTAGCTTAGAGACTCACACTTGTATACTACAATGTTTGTTAATTCTTGAGGTAGCAGGGTCCTTTCAGTTGATTCTTTCTTTTCCTTGCTCCTCTCACTAGTATTTGGGTGTGTTAGTGCATGCAGATTGGGTGAAGTCTCATTTGTCATCTCCGTAGTTTGCTCACTTGTCCCACTTACATTTCCCCTCCCGTTATTGCAGTTGTCATTGGTCATAGTTTTTGTGAAATTGTTTATCATTGTCCATATATTGTTATAGATTGTTAATTGTTGAGGTACCGGTTCTAGATTTTCCTGTGGCATTGTTGATTGATTATAAATGGGTGAATTGTCTTGTACTTAGTACCTCGTAAGATAAAGATGAATGGAATAAAGTGGTATTTGAGATGATATGTCTTGAATGGAATGTGTGTTGAATTGTGGATGGGGATTGCTCTCTCTTCTTATTCTGACTGTCTCCCTCTGTATCAATGTATGAATCGATTGTTGTTATCACTGCTTCTCACTCACCATGTCGACGCTTTCTGGTACTACGCGACCGGAGGGCCATAGATACTACAGGAGAGTACCCATGGCAAGACCTGCTATGGTAAGTCAATTGTAGATGACGGAGAGATACTAGGGCGTCGTATTTGGATTGTTATTGACAGCCATTGATTCCTAGCTGTCTAACTTCATTCCAAGCAGATGTCTCTGCTAAATGAGAAACGACCGTTAGGAATGGCTGTCAATAACGACTCAAATACGACACACTATTATGATAGGGTATGAGATACTCTTTCAGTACACGGGAGCATCAGGGCCTGGGACACCCTCTACTGGTCCTTCTCCTCTTATGACTCCAAGAGAGGTGAATTGATGTGTATAAGTGTACGATAGAAGATATTTAAGGTCAGTCAAGGACCGATTCCAACTCTCCATCATGCGAGACAATTGGTTACTCTCAATGTTGGAGGAAAACGATTTGTGACTCTTTATGAGACACTTGCACGGTAAAAAAGATTCATTCTCATTCATTTGTAGTAGGGGTTCTAAATCGGTCAATTTGTCGTCACTCTTCTCCACAGCGTAGTTGTATATCAGGCAATGAGACAACAGCGCAATGGAGAAGAACGACTGCGAATTTACCGGTTTAGAACCCCCTGATTGGTAGAATGATCTCTGTTGTTCTTTGATGAATAAGTACTTTATATATGTCTTATGGTCGTATTCACAATGGGGGAAAGACTCTCTTATCATTTGATAAGGATAGAAATGAGTGGAATGAAGGGTGGAGTGATGACGTCATTACAGATTTCGTTCTCCTTACTTCGAGAGAATTGTCACTGTTCATTCTGCAAGTGGAAAGATTTGTCGTTACGATGAGAACATCATTGTGAGTATTCTATTCATTAGGGGTTATAAATCTGTAAAGTTGTCGTAATTCTACTCCTCAGAGCGGCAGATGAGTGAGAGAGACAAAAGCGCTAGGACAAGAATGACGACAAATTTGCCGTTTTATAACCAATATAATTCATTCTTTCACTCTATTCCTATTGAGACTGATGAGAATGGATCGATATTCATCAATAGAGACGGTAGTCTCTTCACTCATGTACTACAGTATATGAGAGATGGAAAGAATGTTGTACTTCCTGAGAATAGAAGTCTTCTCAAACAGATCAGAGTAAGGAGTCATTCTCATTGCATTGTAGTCTGTCCTTATTCAGAGAGAGGCAGACTTCTTTGGATTGGGAGGACTGAGAGAGGCTGTTGAGGATGCATTGAGGGAAGAAGAAGAGAAGAGAGAAGAGAGGGAAGAGACACTTCAGGTATCATATCCATCCATCTATCCCTTTATCTTTCTCTTTACAGAATCTAAAGGCAACAGTCTCTTCCATTTCCCAGTCCCTTTATGTGACAAACTTTGCTCGACGAGGCTGATTGTCTTTCGTTCATCTTCTTCTATTTCCATGATTAGTCCACTTATGAATGAGTGTAGTTTGTCAATTGCCATATGTCTTGACTTCTCTTCCTATTCCACTTCCCCTCACTCCAAGTATCTTCTGTTTTGAGTCCATTCGATGAACAAATCTCGTTTCCCCCAATTTGCCTCTATTACCATCAATTTGCACGCTCCAACCCTAATAACCTTGTTATAATAAGTATTACAGTATCCGTGGATGGGAATTCAATCGAAAAAGAGAGCCATTTTAGTGTACGGTGTGAGTGTGTTGAGTGCGGGAAGGAATGTGCATTCTTCCAATTGACAGCTGGACAGGAAGGGGGATGGCGTAATGGAGGGCATCCAATTATCATGGTCCATGGACTCAAGAGTCGACAATCCAATCATCCAATCTGAATAAGAATAAAGGGGAGAAGTGGTGAAAGGAGAAGGGAAAGGGGATAAAGAGACAAGAGTTACAATCATTCCCTCTATCCCATAACTTGTCATCCAACCCTCCCCCATATCCCCCTTATCCTCTCATCGTTCCCTTCGAGACCTCCCTGAGGGGCGTGGCATATCCTTCCTCTCTTCTCTCATCCTCTTCTGGATACGGTACCTCATCCCTCATTAGTGTCTCTTGTAGTTGTCTCCCTCAGGAAGTCTCGTTATCGTCTCTTCTCAATGGAGATTGTGTCTTCATCTTCATCATCTCCTCTTCACCTTTCATGTCAAGTCAAGATCTCCTCTCCTTCTTCTTCTATTCTTCATTCGTTCCCTCAATGGAATGAGGATGAGAAGAAGGAGGATTCTCTATGTACAGCCCTTGATTACTCGTCTCTTCAAGTCCTACCTTCACCATACAAGGTATGTCTAATCAGTAGTTAGTTGTATTGGGATGAGTAGTGGTTCCTCGTCTTCTCTTGTCTCATCTCTTCATATAACTTCACTATCTCACGAGGTATCCACCCACACAGATAGAGGAGTAATCACTGATATAAGACTCACAAATTGTTCTTCTTTCTTATCGTTCATCATTCAGCCGAGTCTTCCTGATTGTACGCAATGTGGTCGGGCGATAGAGGATCGACATCTTCTATCTGTAATTATTTATTCCTTATTCGTTCGGAATGCAACATTATTGACAACCGGTCAAAAAGGTGTTATAACCACAGGCACTCCGTCTAAATTCTTGACTTCATGTTCCAAATTCGTGTTCCGTATTGGTTGCAGCTTTGAGACATTAGCCATGTGCCATGTACAATGATTCCCCTTCCCCCGTGTGCCTCACTATCCTCGATTCCTTTTGAGGTTGGCGGTCGTCGATGGCATACTTCGTGTCTTTCATGTACACTTTGTTCATCTTCCCTTCATGATAATACATCCTGTTATGAAAAGGAAGGACTTCTCTATTGTAGGAACTGTTACCATTCGTAAGTCTTTCTCCATTGGTTTGCCTTCTCTTCTTCCCTTCTCAAATGTGTTTACTGCCTTCGGAAACTCAGACTGAGACTGCGAAGTAATTCAATTGAGTCATCTTCCTTCAAAGGGAACTCTTTCCACTGTCCATATCTCATTCTCTTCTTTATCTTCCATCTGTCTCCCTTATGTAACCATCCACCAATTACTACCATAACACGGCTATTACACTAATCCTCCTACCACATTTCTCCTTTTCGAACACCTGGAATGAAAATGTGGAAGGGAATCTAAAAAGTACATTTCTCAGTGATTCTATCTTGGTACGTTCGAGGGTTGGCAGTTTGTATGTCTGATCAGTTCTGTTTCACGGAAACTCTAAAGCTTTGATATATAGAATTAGTGAAACGTAACCAATCTAAAAAAAAACTACAATCCCAATTTCGTTCGATGGACAACAGTTCCGAGTGAATTGGACGAATGAGAAATGCACTTTCCTATAGATGTAGTAAGCCTTGTTTCGAGTGGTAGAGAAGCAACATTTGGTGATTGGCCGGGAAGAAGAAACACTTAAGGTCACTTGACAGGGATCCGAAAGGGGGATTAAAGATTGACAGATGATGGAGGAACAAGAAAAGAGAGACTCTATTATAGACAGTTCGGAACGAAGTGTTCGGGATGCAGTCGACACATTTCATCCACTGATTGGGTAAGAAGAGCAAGGAGGAATGTATATCATATCGCATGCTTTGGATGTAATCAATGCAAGAGACAACTAAGGTGAGTGGAGGGATACTGTAGGGGAAGGGAGGGAAGATACTGTAAGAAGAGTTCATTACAGTACTGGAGAAGAGTTCTCATTGCAAGACAATCGACTATTGTGTATGCAACACTACATGGAACTAGTGGAAGGAGATACAGGTTGGTCTCTCGTTATCTTTTCCTTATTCGTATTCCTCTTATCGTTTACAGCACAAACTCGTCAAAAGGCAAAGAGAGTGAGAACAACATTTGCAGATGAACAATTGAGTATTCTTCAGGTAAGAGAGAAGGGAATGATATGACCGGGTGGTCATTCCATCTCAAGTGGAGACTCTTATCCATCTGACTCTCCATATAGTAATCCAATCATTCCCTCAGGCACATTTCCAAATCGACAGTAATCCTGATGGGGCCGATCTTGAGAAGATAGCACAGTCAACGGGACTCTCAAAGAGAGTGACACAAGTATGGTTTCAGGTGCAAGTCCTCATCTTACAGTATGATAACATTCCCTTTAGAACTCCCGAGCTCGTCAAAAGAAGTATCAGGGAACGAGGAAAGCGGCCCCAGGGACTTCTGTGGCAGCAAATGATGGGAGGAAGAATGATTCGAGTGAAGATGCGACTAGTCCCATTAGCAGTTGTAGTATGGACGATGGGATACTGTATTCAAGTGAAAGAATCAAGTGAGTGAAGAAGAAGAAAGAGAAGGGAATGAATGAATTTCAGTGGTCAAGACAGTCTACTTCATTCTTATCAAAAGGGAGGATTACAACCTCTTCATTATGATTGAGTCTCTTCTTATATACATAGTCTATTCATTCCTTACGTGTTCATTGTGATCTCACATTCCATTTCCTTCAGTAGTTGCTTCGTTCATTCGCTCATTTCTTCTTTAGCTCAAGTATCGCTTTACATCCCCTCCATAATCATTCTAGTCAACTGCGCAATAAACGCTTTAGCTTCACTTTATTTTGCATTAGTCACAGAAAGGTTACGGCAGCATTGAACATATTCAACAGATCATACAATACTCTCATCCATTCATCCACAACAATTCCACTCACTACTGCCTTTAGCAGTTCGTCCGTCAATGCCTATTCTAACGGAATCATCCCGTTGTGTGAGGGGAAGTTCATATTGGCCTCCGTCTTCTGTAGACATAACCTGTACGAAAAGATGTGATTGATTAAGGGAGAAGTCACTGACATTGTCTATCAGTTTCTGAAATGCATCATTGATTCCGAAGTCATCTTTGGCTGAACATCTGAATGGAAAGAATGAATGAGGAAAGAGTATGGGGGATACCTGAATGAGGAAATGAATCCATTGTCCTTTTCGAGTTCAGACAATCGATTATCACTCAATTCATTCTTCAGATCACACTCAAATAGAATGAATCAGAGAAGAAGAAAAGAGACAATTCACTTTATTCGCCACAAGAACAGCAGGAACAGCAGATCCATCAGCCAATGTTAGTTTCTGTTCAAGATCAGCCTTCCATCTCAGAGTACTATTCTTCCTTGTCCCTTCCCTTTCCTTCCCCTTCCCCTTCCCTTACCTCAATGCCCCTTCAATAGTCCTTTCCCTGGCAGCATCCATAACAATGATAGCCCCATGTGCATCTTTGTAATAGACTCTTGTCATGACTCCATATCTGTCTTGTCCTGAATATCTTTCTCCATTGACTATTAGTCTTTCCACCCTCTCTCTTCTATGTGTTATTCCGGTCCGTATATTTGAGGGTGGATCGAGTTTCCTCAGGGGGAACAAGTACTCAATGTGACTACAGACACCAACAACTCATTTTTGTTCCTTATGACGTGAATTCGTGAGATGGAAATAGTCATTGAGGAATGAAATGAGGAATCCACTCATTCACTCCAGAATTGTCCACTACTACTATTTCACATCTTCTCTCTACTCTTCTCACTTCATTCAGAGACAATGGAGAAATCTCCCGATTGTTTACTCTTTTACTTCTTCATTTCTTATCTACTATTTATTATTCACGTAAACTGAGTTGAAAGTCAGTCTCAATATATTGCGCATGAAACTTATTCAAAATTACGGCTAATTGTGAGGGAAACGGCGAAATAGCACGCAAATTAGAGAGCGCACAGACTTCAGTCAGATGAACTTTTCGGCTCGACATGACGACATCTTTTCATGAGGGAATAATTGATCGTTAACACCTCTTCTCTCTTTTTGGTCTTTTCTCGTTGATGAATGATGATCCCTTTCGTTCTTTCGTTTGCCTCTCAGATAATCAAAGCCCTCCGGCACACAGACAAACTTCTCCAGTCACTTTTGCTTCTCCACTCATCTGCCATTGAATGTTTGCACGAACCAAAGGGAAGGGATACCATAGAGTTGAAGGAGGAAAGGGAAGGGAATGAGAGTCAACCCTCAGAAGGCATCCATCTTAGACAGTCTACAATAGACAGTCCCTCCTCTCATTGTCTCTTCTCTCAGTATGTGATCCCCGTGATGGGGATCACATTCTGAGTAGATCTCATCTTCTTTGCGTGTCTTATCATTCTATTTGCCATTTCTCTATTCCGGTTTCCTTCATTCCAGAGTCTTTCTTTTCCCCCTCTTCCTTCATGTATTCTCTCTCTCTCTCTCTTCACTCAACTTCATCCTTCAATCCCGATGACATTCAGTTCATTGTTTAGTTGACTGTTTACCAACATGTCTCGTTGTCTCTTTCCCCTTTTGACCATTGACGTGTCCCTCTCTAATCCCTCACCCTCACTATTGACATTTCAGTCTGTTTTGCACCTCAATTGACATTCTTTACTCTCTTTCCAACTACAGTTCATTCCAATGGATACACTTCAATCCCCCCTCTCATCCCCTCTCTCATTCTATTCATATTCTCTCTTCTCCATCAAATTCAATCGTCCCACTCATTCCATTTCAAAAGTTAATCCTCTCTTTACAGTGCATTGTTTCCCTCCTTGTCTGATGTGATGAGTGTTCGATCAGCCTATCTCTGTCAAATACAGGTCAGTCCTTCTGTCAATCTGCCATTGTCAATCTGTCACTTCAGGGATGCAATGTCATTCTGATCATCCTTGGAATGGGGGCTGCTGCATTGGCAGGATCACAGTTCTCTGCTGTTGGAATGGATAACTTTCGAGACATTGACATTCGACTATTGGGATGGATATATGCCCTGACTGGACTAGTGGGTAAGATAGCCTTTGACTACAATGAACACTCATTTGTATTGAGGTCTCATATCTGTGCATCGAAATCATGGAAGTATTGTAACGAAGACCCTCTACTGTGTATCAATTGTCATTGGTATTGCATCGGCTATCTTCTATGGATTCACTACATATAGAGTATAAAAGGAGAGAAGAGATGGAAAGAGGAAAAGGGAATTATAGGTAGTAGAGGCTAATCGACAATTGATGGCACTACAGAATACAAATGGATTCGAAGAGGAATTTGGAAGGGAAGGAGTCAATTATGCAGGTGGGAATGAATGAATGAAGAGAAGAGAAGGGAATGGACTTAGGGAGAATAGCCATATCGGCCACTATGATTGGAATATCTGCATTGGCTGCATTGATTGCAATGGTTTCATGTCTTCTATTGGATAGACTTCTTATCTCATCTTATCCACTTTATCCTATTCCTATGGTAAGATAATGAAAGAAGGAATAGAAAAGAATGGAATATATCAGAGAGAACATGAAAAGACATTGGAGAAAGGGCGCAAATCAGTTGCTGCTATGGCTGTTCTCAAAATGGGAACGTCACTCGCACTATTGGGATTGTCTGCATTTCTGGAATATGAACATGAAATAGTGAGTCAATGAGAGGATTGTAAAGGAACTCCTTCCATTCAGATTGAAGTCGATAAATACATACAAATTGCCCTTGAACACATTGCTGCAATGTTTGCCATTGTATCGGCCATTGTGGACTTTCTTTCTGTCAAATCGAAGAGACACGAACATCTCAACTTGAAGGTTATCACTCATTACAGTATCCCTCTTTGCACTCCTACAGTATCCCCTTATCCTCCATTCAAGATTCATTTTCATTCAGGTGTCCGTGGCCCTTTCCATTGTTGCTGCAGTATGGTGTGTGAAGACAGTTGATAACAATGCAGTTCCATTCTACAAGAATGATTTGAGATCATTCTATCAAGCACGAGAAATGAATGGTCAGTTAGTGAAAGATGATGTCAATTGATGTTTCATTCCAGATCTCAATGCAATATCGAATACTTCCCCTCGATTCATTATTGTTGTTGTACATGGAGTTCTCCTTGGATGTTACTGCATTCTCTTTCTTATTTGTTGTTTTGCAGGTTGACTTCATCCAATTACTGTAAGAATGAATGATTCTCAGGAGTGGCTGCGGCTGCTGTTTTGTGTATCTCAGGAGAAACTGTTCATCAAAGAGTAATGGATGAGAGAAGGACCGTATTCCATGGAAGGTGGCTCCTCTCCCTCTCTTCCCTTCCATTACCGTACCTTCAGATGGATATCAGTCCTTCATATCTTCTGGGGATGTTGTCTTCTTGCATTGACAATCATTGGTCAGTGTCAATTGAATAAACAGACTGATAGAGTCTCTGCAGGATTTCTTGATTTGTTGTGGAGGGGTGAATTCCTTGGAGGAGATCTTCTTTGGGTATCGATTCTCTTCATTGCAACAGGAGTCATATACTCATCCAATCACACGTTTGTACCTTCTTATTCCCTCTTTGTCATTGTTTTTGTTGAGTGTCCATGTGACATCTCGATTCATTCTCAATGTAACTTCAGCAGGAATTGCAATTGAGAAGGTAAGAGAGGGAATGGAAGGAAGAGATGAAAGATCATTCAGATGTGTGCATCCATTCATCTCATTTATGAATATGCTGCATACAGAACATACAGAGAACAAATGGATGAGAAAACATACGTTGGTCAACTCGTCCTTATCTGCATAACCACTGGAGTAAGAAGACTTTCTCATTACCTTTCATTCACTCTCTTCAGGTGTATGCTGCTGCTCTGTTCACTTCATTATGGGGTGGAGTACTGTATGGACAGGAGACTGTAGCAGCAAGGAAGGGAGGACACAAGTACAGTCCAGGTGGGAAGAGAAGGAATGGAAGAAGGAAGGGAATGGATTGAGGAGTACATCTATTCTTCACGGCTGGAACTCTGTTCTATGCAGTTGTAATCACTGGATGTTATGTTGTATTCGAATTGGGAAAATGGAGATATGAACAGGTGAAGGGAGGGTATAATGGAATGATTGAATGAGATTCTATTCAGGTTCCAATAGAGAATCCCTTCTTCCGATTGGGTAATGGTCCATTTGCCCTTTGTGTATTCATAGTACAAGTGAGTCCTTCCATCCCTTTCCCTTTCTCTATTCCATTCAGATGATATGTCTATCTGATTGGCGTCTTCTCTCTTCCTCAGCTGTTCTCCATACAATCCTTGCTGCCCTTGCTCAGTTCACTCTTGCCCCATGTATCTCGAATGTCTACTATCTGGTATCCCCTCCCATTCCCATCCATTCTCATCATACCCTCAGGCCAATCTGATATCAGCCCGTGAATCCCTCATGGTTACATCAACACTAGATGCTATTTGGACTGTTGCCGTGATTCTGGCTGCAGGAGCCACACTTGCATGTGTATTGGCAGTCACAACAAGTGTCCTTCTGTCCCATAGGTGAGGAAGGGGAAGGGGAGGGAGGGGAAGGGACATTGCAGGTCAATGTATCTACTCCATCACAAGACAACATCAACTTCATCGACTGTTGCTCCTCTCGAGGAACACTTTTCTACTCTACAACACAGTTCACCCATTGATAGTGCAACAGGTGAGAGGAATGAGAGGAAGAGAATGAATGGAAGGGATTGAGGGAGGAGTGGACACTATTATGCATACACTAATCATGCCATACAGACAGGAGTACCACAAGGAATGTCACCGGTAGGGAATGGGAAGGGGAAGGGAAGGAGAAGGAGATGTTGAGGTTGGAGTAATACAACCAATGGAAGAACAAGCTGTATATTGGTCTGCTGATGAGAATCCATTCTATTATCATACATCTAAGAGATATTATGGACAACCATATCAGATTGAGAGCGGGTGAGAACATCTATCGATTTGATTACTGTATCTTTCCCTTTGAGATTCTATGGATATCCATCTTCATCGAATGTTCAACAACATTCTCGAATGCAATCAAGTGGTGCACAGACACAATTGGGACACGTATTTGACTGAAGAAAAGAGAGAATCCCACTGGTCACAATGCTCAAATTCATCAACTTTCTTTCATAATTCGCATTCTCTTGCCCTTTTCTCCCTTTTCTGTACATATGAATGGCTTCCTCTACTTACAAGTATGATTCAGTCTCTTCTTTCTCTCCATGACTCACACTTTCCACACGGATAAAGAAAGATAACTTACCAGAGATATCCCACATTTGAAGATGGACAATCCTCTCAGAGTCTATTGGTACAATCTTCAATGCAAAGTCAACTCCAATCTGAATGAATGAATGAAATGAAGAAAAGAGAAGAAGACTCAACTGTTGCCTTGTAGTTGGCAGTGAAGACATTGTGTACATATCGACGTATGATGGAAGACTTTCCTCAATTGATAACCCTTCCTCAATGGTCTCTTCCCTTCCCTCATACCTGTACCAGGATCTCCAATAACGAGAATCTTGTAGGTTGTTTGTTTCTTGGATGAAGATTGATTGTGAATAGAAGGAAGTTCCATCTGGAAAGTGAATGAAAAGAGTGACATTTCAATAAATGGAATTGAATGGAGAGAGGACAATCGATAGAAGGCAAAAGACTGACAAGAGTAGTGGACTCTTATCGAATGAGTGATACCATTCACACACACAATCATTCATAGGTCACACTTATCCCCTACTAAACGACTCAAAAGAACAACAAAAGAAGTACAAACAACAACTGAGTCCATTATTGTATACTCTTTTATCCATGTGTCCAATAGTTGCTAGAGTTCGTTCCATTAATTCTGTCAGTACTATTTCGTGTGCAGCATCAATCTCTTCTCATTAGTTGCCATTTCCGTTACTCTCATTTGTGAACTTTCATTTGATTTCCCTTTCCTTATCAATTGAGGCCACTTTCCCTTTCCATTCAACTAGTGAAGACATTCATCCTTCACTTCATCTTTCCTTCCATTTCAATCATCCAAATGTCTTCAGACTCCTCCTTCCCATCTGATTTCATCTTCTATGGTGGTCTTTCCCTTCTCTCTTCTCTTGTCTGTCTATTCAATGACACTCTCTCTCCTTCTCTCGATAGACATCTACTTAGCATGCGATTCAACCTTCCCCTTATGGTCACTTCCCCTTCTCTCTTCTCTATTACATCTCTTTCTGTTGACAGTCACTCCCTTATGACAGTCTCTCCTCTCCTACTCAAGTCATTCCTTCCCTCTTCTCCTTCATCTTTTGAGTCCTTGATGTCCCACCCTCGATCTGTCTACTCCTTCTCCCATTAATCTCTCATCCATTTCATTTCATGTCGTCCTTCAATTGTCCATTTCACATTTTGTGTTTATATGCAGAAAGGTAATGGTTAAGGTGAAGAGGAATGAGGTATTCATACAGTCAATCAATGAATCAATCAAGGGATTCGAGATATCAAAGAGTGGAAGAATTGGAAGGAATTCATTCACTTCATTTGGATGATAGAGGTCCTATCATAGGAGAAGAGAGACAAAAGAGGTAGGGGGAGACTCCATTCTATTCAATACTCATTCAGTTTCCTTGATCCAATTGTTATTCGTGATAGTCTGTATGATCCTCGTATTCCAATTGGAAGTAGATCCCTTTGTATTGGTGAGAAGAGATAACATTCAATGAGAAAAGTATCCATTTGAGGAGTTGTCGTTCTCTTTCTCTTTGCCATAACAACAGCTCTAATATTGGCTTCCATCGGAGCATCTCATTTACTGTCAAGTGAACTGAAAGAAAGAAATAGATACGGTAAGACTTACGTTGGTTATCATTCGACATGATTCCATTGAGGACTTCAAATGATTCCGGATCTTCATGAGTTGTCTGGAGGAGTATTGAGATATTCCCGAAGACTGGATATGAATGTAACAAGACATGGATATGTGAATGAATTGAACAAGTTCCTTGATGGTCAGTCATTCCCTTCCCTCCTTCCTCATTCTCATTCAGTTTATGTCAATGAACAACGAAGTCGTGGCCCATTCCTTGTTGATTGTGCTGAAGGAAAGAGGACGAGTAACAAGTCAGTCTCCCCC
>JACMIF010002135.1:0-15203 GCA_014805445.1 Diplogasteroides magnus | reverse complement strand
AGGATCGATATCTAAGCTTAGCATAAGCCTAGCATAAGTGGCAAACAGACATACATAGCTAGGTAAGGAGTCGTTAGCGTTTTATTATATAGTATGGATAGAAGGTTAGGATACACAACCATTCAAGGGACAGCGTTCATGCAAAAGTTTTCTTGCAGAGTGTCTCATAGGGTATGCAAAAGGGCACATTGTACCGAATGAATGTCCCCAGAAAGTGCCTTATTCGTGCCGTTCCTTCTTCTAGCACCCTGGGTCGACCGAGCACTGAGACCGCCGGAAACCGGAAACGCGTCAAACGGTCATCCGTAAATCAGAGAACCGTAAACAGATCCTGATCAGTCCCTAAGAGAATTTTTTTCAAAAACTTAAAGGGAGTTGCATCTAACTAAGTAAGGTAACCTTTGCCGCTTTTATATTAAATTCACGTTTATAAATTATTTTATTGGCGATTTCGGTGGGATTTACGCTGTTGTTTCTTTCAATATACAAATTACTCGGAAAGCTTTACTGTGAACGCTGAAAACAATGCAAAATTGCTCATGATTTTTAAATGTCAAGTTTAATCATCATATATATTACGGCAACAATGATTTATAGATAGTTAAACGACTGTCGTGAATAAAAAATATTTCCTTTCTTGCCTCTTGCAAAAAGTGCGCTCTTTAGAAATACACACGCAACACGTTCATCACGCGTCGCGGCTGAGATTGGTTTCCGGCGTGCTGACCCAGGGTGTTCTAGATGAGTGGAACAGTGTCCGATTCCCCTCTTATACCTCATCTATGAGGCCCTTCTTATGTCTATTGGCTGTTAGCTTCTCTTTCAGAGCAGAAAAATGCGCATTTTAAATAACATCACTACTGGCAGAAGGCCTTATTGTAGTTTTATGATTTACAGTATTTTCACCTGCGAGCCACAACT
Source organism: Diplogasteroides magnus (assembly GCA_014805445.1). NCBI lineage: Eukaryota > Metazoa > Nematoda > Chromadorea > Rhabditida > Diplogasteroididae > Diplogasteroides > Diplogasteroides magnus. Next base: position 14,282 of record JACMIF010002135.1, on the reverse strand, counting down.
CTGATTCTTAGAAATTGGGAAAACGGAGAATGAAGGGCACATATTGTGCAACTCTCATTAGGCACCCTGTGAATCCTTGTTTCACCAATCGTGCCGATTTTAGGTGTTTCTATCTGGCAATGTGGATTACCCACGATTCGCCCATTTCTATCTTAAAACTCTTGTTGCTATTGACTCGGAGGTGGTGGATCGAGACATTGAACGAGCTGTAGAGGTATCTAACACATTCCCTACTATTCGCATTCCAAACATTTCATTATAGACCTTGGAACGAAACTCGAAAATAAAGGATGCAATGCGTGATTTGTGTATGAATGACTGCGTTGCTTCATGGCTGCACATATTGGTTATTCTACATATAGTACTATTATGTACTTTGAATTGCAGACTTACTCAGAAGATGCAGCTGTTCAGAATTGTTGTTTGGAAGTAATAGGGATGTATGTTGATTGGGTGAACATTGAACTTGTTGCAAACAAGGAATTTGTTCCCCTTATTGTTGGGAGATTATCTCATAGAGATACATCAGAGGTACACTCTTCTTTCTCTATTCATACATTGTATTCATATTCAGGGAGCTCAGCATTGTCTTGCAGCTGTAATAAAAAAGAAAATGGGAGTGGCAAAGAAGATGAATCTTGTCATTTTTCTTGTGCAAGAACTGCATTCACACTCATTATTGGAACTACAACAAGTAATACTGGACGAAAGATATTTTTTACATACTATTGATGTTAGGATGCAGATGAAATGGACTATAGAAGACTTTCATCACTCCTTTCTGCCATTGGATTAGCTATATTGGACTGTCATCACAAGTGAGTTATTCATCTTCATTTGTTCCCTTATCTTTGAGACATCGCAATTGACAACTGTACTTGCTAGAAAATCTGTTCATATTTCCACATCCTGAGAATGAGAATCTTAATGACGAATGATTATATTGAACTACAAAAGGGACACACCTCTGGCAAGACTTACTTTCTGAATCAAAATACCACATTATGCGAGCCCTTGTACATGGGCCTGTGATGGGAGGAAGGGAACAGATTGTGTCGTTGGGTGAAGAGACTGAAGGTACTGTAGATGATGCAGGTGACAATGACAACTGTGGTATTGGAGTAGATGTTGTTGTCACCCTCAAGTAGAGTATACGCAAAGTGAAAAGTGATGATAGTTACTGTGAATGACGACATTGAGCAACTCCTTGTATCAATTGACATTCCTTGGGTAGATCACATATGAGAGAGGAACAGAGAATTGCTTCAAGGGCTGCATTATGAGATGATTGAGTGAATGAGAATGGAAGAGGTAGTAGAATGAATAGAAGGAATAGAATGGAACGAGACATGAGAACACTCATTCTCACATTCACTTTCATTCTCAATACAAATCAATCTCTCATTGTGAGGATACGAAAGGAATTGGAAGGAGAAAAGGAAACTAGGGATGGAATGATCTTTCTACAGAGTCAAACAGAAACTATTGTGAGTCAATGTAGATATATTTAATGAAATGAGAATGTTAAGATGAGAATACTTGGTTGTGATGATGAAGAAGCCTCTTTGTGTGTTGCTGAACTAGTCAAGGAATATGCTCATGTTCTCATATCACAAAACAGTCAAGTATATCTCTTTCCTCTTTCCTTTCTTTAAGAGTCCATCTTAAGGAATCGGATTGTATTTTGTCACAAATTGTCAATTGTTGTATGAGAAGATGTCAATTTCCTTCTCATCTCAATGTTGATGGAACTGGAGAAGATGAAGCTGATTTCTTAGAGTACAGAAGTGTACTCAAAACAATCCTTCATGCTATTGGGATCAAGGTATTCCCATTTCTTTTAATTTTCATTTCAAACAGACTATCTGTAAGATCAGAACGTGTAGGGGCGCACACACTTTTGAATGTTTTCCCCATTGCTTACACGGTCGTGCGCATACTAGCTGTAAGAGTATAATAAGCGGTTTATTTAATTGAGAACGCTTAAAAATATATTTATATGTCAAATCGCAAAATTGACTCCGTTGCAAAGTTGTGCGCCTGTCTAAACTGATTGAAGATAGCTGGGCCTTTTTAATGAATTATGTGAACTGGAAGACCGTATTGGGTACGCATTAGATACTTTCTGATAAGGAATATGTTTTTCCTGATTGCATCTGTCAACAGAATGATGCGAGTCGATGCGGTTCTAGACCGAATTGAAAGCACAAATTAGTAGATTAACATGGAAATGTCCTGAAGGTTCTTGAATGTTGGGTACCAATTTCAAATTGACACCGACAAATGTGCAAAATTGTTTCCATCTCCCTGACATATATAAGTGTTTCAGAGATCAGAATTGATTGTTTATCCGTTAGAAGCTGTGTTAAATGAGCCGATAAATGAAAGTTGCACTGATGGAGTGAGGAGGAAAGAGGCAATATTGCATCTTGTTTATTCACTTTCTGAGATGCTTCCGAGTGGATTGCTCAATGCCCGCAACGGTAATTAGCCTCATCCCTTTTTATCAAATTACAAAATGTTCTCTTTTTAGGAATACTAGAACGTGCATCTCAACTTCCTCGTCGTCTTCTTTGTTCACTTTCACCTCATTCTTTATCTTCAACTCTTACTCTTCTTTATTTCGAATGTGCATCCAGGTATTATTTATGTATATACAAATGAATATGAGATAAATCTTTTATGTACATATTATATGGAATAATAACTAATGTCCATTTCTTATATATTTATCTTTAAATATTTCAGATATGAGAAACTTCTAGCTAAAGAACCCGCTTCTATATTAGCACTACTTCCTCATTTCATTGGCGAAAACGGAATTAGCCACTCTAAAGCTTCGGTATTTGCATTTTGTTTGTCTTGTAATATCCTAATCCAAATGTTGAAATCAATTAGCATGGGGAGTAGTGACATTGGTGAATGCTCAGACGAACAATAAGATGCAATAGGGATGATGAATGTACTGTTGAGTAGATCATCTAATGTAGTAAGGGAGGACCGATGCAATAGAGAAGTCTCAATCTCATTTTCATAGTTTTTTTTTCTAGAAAGTGTTATGAAACAATTAAGCTAAAGTTCGTAAATGAATGGCTGGGCTGAGATTGAACATAAAAGTATTCAAAGGTGCAAATGTTTTGTATTAATAGACTGACCATTGGTTTCGACAAAAAATCGCGGTAATCTAATGATTGGAAAATCATATTACATTGCTTTTACAGTAATCATTTCAGGTTCGTTCTCGTGTCATTTATCTATTTTCTCGATTCGTAAAGAATGAGAAGTCAGTTCTGGCCAATGCTGTCCCTGAGGTTTATCTATCTATCTTCATTCCTTTATACTTACTCTTTAATAGGTAATTGTTCGTGTTGCTCCTCTACTTTCTGAGTGCAATAACATTTCTCAAAATGTTTTGTCCCATGAAGATCAGGGTTATCTACTAGAAGCAACGGCTACTCTCATTGTGCATGGATCATTTTCTCCAGAAGATAAGGTTTCGTCGTTCTTCCTGGCAGTTTATCTAATTCTACAGTTTAGGCTCAATATATGACTGAGTTGGGGAGCAGAATTGCAACGAACTTCAGCAAGTATTTATGTCTGCTTGAAGAGGTACCATTTACTGGCATAAAAACGCCTGAGCGCTTTATTTTAAACTATCGATGACGTCGATTCGTGACGACAAGCTTAAATTACAAGGGTGGTATTCAATGCGTGGCGAAAACGAATTGGCCAAAAGCGAAATTTTCGTCATGGTTGGCAAAATTTTGGCCACGCTTGGCAAAAATTCGTTTGCTAATACTGACGGTTTCGGGACAGCGTGGTGTTTGTTGCCGAATTCTATGAAATGGTTGTGATGGAAGCAATTGGGCACAACCATTTCCCGCGCGAATATCAAAGCATAATTACATTAATTCGGCAAAATGATTTTTGTAAAGAAATTTTGGCCAAAATTTTGGCGAAAGCAAACATTGGCCAAAATTTTTTCGGCACGTTTAGGAACGCTAAATTTTTCACTGTTGCAAAATATCTACTCTTGGTTATTTATATCTTAAAAGCCTTTGCAATTTTACAGACAGAATATCATATGAAAAAGTCCAGTTTGAAGCCAATCAAACAAAAGAAAAGCATGTTACGAAAAAATTAGCAAAAATATTGGCCAAATTATGGCCATCTTAGACCCATATAAAAAATTCTTTTTTGCTCTTTTGAGTTTTCTCAACAATGAAGAACTTCAGCCACTTGTTTGCTTATGCATACAATGAGTGAGTATGCTCTTTACGTATTGTCCAGCTAAAGCAATAATAACAGCTTCTCTTAAGCGCATACTCAACATCTAGCATTTTGGCCAATTTTGGCAAAAATTTGTCATGGCCCATTTTTCGCAATGTTACGCCAAATTTTCGCCAATGTGCTTCTAAATTTACCGCTCTCCAGCTGACTCAGTATAGTTTCTTCTGCTCAGTTTACTTATTTATCTGTTAGTTCTTAATACATGGTCGGACAATCGACCATCCATTAAACATCGCATGTTTCGATTCCGCGCATATTCAAGAGAAGCGAAAAATTTTGAGGGCTTGGCAAAATTTTCGCCACTGTTGGCAAAAATTTCGGCTAGATCCATTTTTGCAACGGATTGAATGTAACCCCAAGTCTAAGATTAGCCTAGCTTGCACATAAGATATCCATAACATAATCATGACATATACCTAGGCAGTAGGTATAATTGTAAGAAATGCCTAAGCGTGAGAATGATGCAACGCTGTGTAAGTTAAAAGTCTAAAAATTTGCACAGTGGTACACGGTTTTCCTGAAGACGCTGGTGTAAAAAATGGAAAGGAATGAATAACAAATGCGATGCGTAAAGTATCTTTCGACTGGGCCAACGTTATGTGGCATTGACGCCGAATAGCCTTTTTTCTTTACTTTGTCCGATACTCTGTGCACAACTTTTTGAATCTGAATTAAACAATTATTCAAACTTTTCCATGTTTCTGTTTTATTTTCATAGCGTTTAAAGTGCATTGATTATGCAAGGATAACAAATCGATGCTCAAATATTTGGATTTGGAAACAATACGAATTGGACTAGTAAAACATTTATAAAAATAACGAGAGATTCGGTAAAGATCTCTCGTTGTTTTTTTATTTTATGATCACGCAAAGGAAAATTTGATGCATGTCGTGCTATTATTATTTTTGTATTTCTGGTTTTTTACAGGCAGAATCTCGACGGGATGAAAAATCAATGGAAGTTATTAGCGAATCTGTTGCTGCTAATGTTTCCTTTGCAACGTTGAGTGGCCATTTTTCTCCCTTTCCATTTACTCTTTTCAGAAAAATTTCAAAAGCTTTTGGTCTATATGGTAAGGATAAGTCAATGGCAGAATGTGGATGCACTAAGATATTTATCGATCTTCTTGATGTTGGTTTATTCTTTAATACATATTACGCAACTACTTTTGAAACTTCAGTATTTATTAATATTCGTAAACTACAGTAACTATTGCAAAAACTGACATGCTTATTCTTAGTCGACTTTATCGATTACTTCCATGCCCTATGAATCACATTTCGATAGCTCACCTATAGTGCGTGTACTTTCCGATTATGTGTAGGGGATCTCAATCAATAATTTAAATACCCGAATACGACACCCTAGTGGGAACCCGTCAACTTAAAAGTAGGTGCATATATGTTTCGTTGGTTCAAATATGTGCATACTTCATATATGTATTTTCAGTTGTTCTCATCATCACTCTCTCCAAATCGTTTGATATTAACAGAAAACACACGTCAATTTACAGGTATTCCATACCGCATTACATTTTTGAGTTTACTAGATGTCCATTGTTCCGAACATAATAGATAATATCTGATCGTGTTGATAGACCTTTAACAAAAATAACTGTCCACATCCACCATAGTGTACACTATTTGGCATGTTCGATCGCTTCTTCTTTACATAGGAAAATTTCCCTGGGATTACCATTCTGACCACAACAGACCTCGTAGTGGATATACTCAACGTTTCATTATATCTAATCGAATCCGAAAGAATACATTTGAATTTGCAACCAAAAATATAGGGTAATGCGCATGGGTGATGTGTGGTTGAAAGTGCTGCCAAGCTGACGAGCAATGTCATAATCTTAGAATAATTGGAAATGCAAATTCTTTTAGGACGTCTACTTGTGTGTATGGGAAAGGAGCTATTTTGTTGTATTTCAATTGTCATGGATCGACTCTGTCGCGTATGCAATAGTAGTGATTCCATGTTACATCTTGTTATCCTCACTCAACAGATGGTTCAGAAACACGCGGTGATTTGTCATTATACTCATTTGTCTATCTTTCCTTTCAGGAAGAAGTAATTTCATCATCAATAGATGTATCATCTGTTTTGTCCGGTGCCAATGAACTGTCATTCCAATCTCTTTCTATTGATACTACTTCTACAAGATGTCAAATGTACCTTCGACGGTCACTTCTTTCCCTTATTATCGCCCTTCTGCAAGCTGATCTATTTGTTTGCCTTGTACAACGTAAGAAGATAGAATTGATATTTGTATGATTTGTTCTTTGAGCTCCTCTATTGGATTGTATACTGGATAGTACAATCCGTATGGCAAATGATGTTGATGCAACAACAGCGAAGACTGCGGTTTGTCAACAATGAGAGAGTCAATGATGTATTGTTGTATAGGTTACTGTATTGTCTCGTGTATCATTCATATATCCTCAATTCTCTGAAAGGGCTCTTCGTACAGTTCTTTCTCTCCCATTGGCACCTCATTTTTCATTCAGTGATGCGGCATTTGCATTGGTGAGTTTGGTTGAAAGATTTGTTTTTGTTGTAAAGCTTTCCTGAAGGATCGGAAGCCCCGTTCCCTCTGTTTATTCTGACCACCCCCGAGGCAAATAATATTCACACAATCTTCCGAACTCGCAATCTAAACAGAACCACATGGGATATCTATCCTAAGGGCGTTGAACGGAGCTTGAATTTTAAAAAAAAGGAGGCAGAGCTTCCGGTTTTCTTGGAAATTTCCCCATTTCTTTTCTATCTTTGCATTTAGGCACCAGACAAGATAGTTATGAAGTGTTTTCCATACCGCCTAACTTAAAAATAAGATGCATTGTTTTTACAGCGTTTCAGCATTAGTACTAGAAAGCATGGGCATACCAGACAACTCGCGTAAAAGACAACTGGAAAATGCATTTTAATATTCCTGTCATGGTCTCTGGATTCGGACTTATCGCCAAAGGGACAATTCTCAAACGCACTTCTGCAACGACAACTCGCAAAAAGACATCTCGCCAACAAGACAAGTCGCTAGAAGGACAACTCGCTAATCATGTACAGTTGGAAAACCTTCGAATGCGAGTTGTCGTTTTAGCGACTTGTCTTTTTTGCGAGATGTCTTTTTGCGAGTTGTCCAGAAACATAGCCTTTTGCGAGTTGTCCTTTTGGCGAAATGTCCGATATGCACTGTTATATAGCGCTTCGCGCTATCTACTTTAAATACATTAGCCAGTTGTCTTTTTGGCGAAATGTCTAACACGCCTTTAAAACGCTTTAGTGGCGATTATATGACTTCAGTGGCGCGCGCACGTGCCATGGGCACAAGGGACGAAAATAATATAGAGGAACAGGTTCTCTTCAACTCACTCCCTAGTAGGGCTGGGACATAAAAAATTTCTGAAACGGAAAACAGAAATTTCTGTTTTCAAAAACCAGAAAAAAAACAAAATCTTTTTAGGCCAATTTTAGTTAATAAAATTAGCCGAGAATTTTTTTTCTTCATTTATACGATGTTTACAGTCAAAAATACACCATTTCAAACATTTTGGAACAAAGGAAATAAAATTTTTAAAAAATAATCGGCAAAGTTCCATAATTTCTAGTGCTCGCATGATTTTGATGCCAGAATATCTAGTGTACTATGCGATTTTGAGTTCAAAATGCCTAGTGCTTAACTTTTCTGTTTTCTGTCAAACATTTTCTGTTTCTGGGGTGGTATTCAATCCTTTCCAAAAATTTAGTTCAACAAAAATTTTTATCGCTTTACAAATTTTTTGTAAATTCTCCAAAACTTTTTATAAGTGGGGCGGTAATTTTTGTTCGGAAGTATTTACTCCACGAAAAGTAACGCTTCGTTCGTTGAAGAAGCTATGAATGGAAAGCGTAAGCTAAGTGGTGTGTCGCTGTGAGCTCTTTCTTTAATTACATTTGAATCCACCGGCTGTACGAATTGCTAAATAATTTTGTTTGTCGGACATAAATGTGCGGGCTCAACAAAATTCCTGAGATGTTCGACAAAAATTTTGGCGCAAAATTTTTTTGTGCAACATTGCGAAATCGAATATTTTGGCCATGATAACTACATAGTAATGTATATCTCTCATACCAGTAAAATAGCCATATTACAATGTTGATTGTGACATGATTGTTGATGACATACAAAAACATTGTGCAGGTATTGCGATGGGGCAGGAAAGGCAAGAAATTTATTCTAAGTGTAAAGTTTGATCCCTCAGGCTATTGCAAAATTTGGCGTCCAAAATCAACGGTTGGCGTAGTACGACACATCAAAGCTGTATACTACCTGGACCGGTGGTGGGACAGAATGGAACCGCCGGAATGGAACTGGGACAGAATGGAACCGTAATTGGCTTTTTGTCAAGACGATGTTACAGTAACCCAAAAGTTCAATCGGGTCAGACTTTGGGTCAAACTTATGACTAAAATTTTTGGTATTTATCACAAGTTTTACCCAAGGTCTGACCCGATTGAACTCCTGGGTTACTGTAACATCTTGGAAAATTGCCAAAAAAGACAAGAATTGAATAGAACCAGTCAAAATAAAATTTGGCATTTTGCCAAGATTTTACAGTAACCCAGGAGTTCAATCGGGTCAGACCTTGGGTCAAACTTGTGATAAATACCACAAATTTTAAGTTTCACCCAAAGTCTGACCCGATTGAACTTTTGGGTTACTGTAACATCGTCTTGGCAAAATGTCAATTACGGTTCCATTCTGTCCCAGTTCCATTATGTCCCAGTTCCATTTTGTCCCAGTTCCATTATGTCCCAGTTCCATTTTGTCCCAGTTCCATTCCGGCGGTTCCATTCTGTCCCACCACCCCTGGACCCATTGCCTTGTCTCCAAATGCACATGATATAATTGTGAATGGACTAATATGATGTGATGATTGGGGATCACATCATTTCCGCACAACTCACTTCCGCACACAGTGTAAAACCTCACTTCCGCACAGCTCATTTCCGCACAGGCTCGTTTCCGCACACTGTCAGCGTTGCTTCCACATACTTCGTTATGCTCATAGAGCAACAGTGTGCGGAAATGAGGTCGTGCGGAAGTGAGCTGTGCGGAAATGATGTCATCCCGATGATTGTCATTGAGGTTGGACATGAAGTGGCATTATGTCTTCAATCAGGATATCGTTGCCATCCTGAAGGAGTGAATACTCTTATCTCATCCATCTTTCCTTCTCAATTCTCTCATCAAATCATCACTGCACTAGAAACATTGGAAGGAAAAGTCAGTTTATTTTCCTCGTATTTATTAACCACTTTATCACTCAATGTAATACTTTTACACAGAAATTAAACTATTGCCGAAAGTAGGCGCAACAAAACTTTAGCCCTGTCTGAAACTTTTGATCTGAATATGTCGGCCACCCCGAGTTCAATTGTACACCGCTCAGTAGGGTGAGTACTCGCGGAATGCGGATGGAAATCATGCGGATCCGCATCTCGCAAGCCGAATCTACTTACCCTACCGCTCAGCATGCGAAAATGAGTTTGAGATGTTGGAAAATTCGGCAAACGCGCGAATATATGTAGAAAAAATGGGCGATGTGTTAAATGAGTGATGTCTGTATCGCCATCTCACGGCTTGCCTGAATCGAAAGCTGATAACAAAGGATCCAAGCATCATAGCCTGCTGCTCTTGATGTCAGTCCGTAATAGAACTTTTGCTCATTGCATCACCAGAATATGAAACGCTTGCGTTGAGAATGGTAGGGAGAGGAGCGCGCGCGAATATATGTAGAAAATATGGGCTATGTGTTAAATGAGTGATGTCTGTATCGCCATCTCACGACTTGCCTGAATTGAAAGCTGATAACAAAGGATCCAAGCATCATAGCCTGCTGCTCTTGATGTCAGTCCGTAATATAACTTTTGCTCATTGCATCACCAGAATATGAGACGCTTGCGTTGAGAATGGTAGGGAGAGGGATGGTAGGGAGTGGAGCGCGCGCGAAAAAACGACTGTCCACGAAATGAGCAAAATCTCACTACTGTGGCGCAAAAAGGTCACCTCCGATTTGGCTGAAATTCAAATATATGGGGTAATCTTGGGCGTAGATTCCAAAAATGATGGAATCTCGTTGATGTTAGTGCAAAAATTTTACACGACGGCCGTTTGAATATTTCAAAGGGCTAAAAATTACCTTCAAAATGAAGATACAGGTCTCATTTTTATATCATTATGTGTCCTAGGGGCCAGAATTTGATTGCCACATCAAATTTGCAGATCGGATTTTTCACCTATTTTTGAGGAATTTTCGGTTTTATTTCATGCACTGAGGCAACAAAAAAATTTCATGTCAAACGCACCTCATATTCGTGATCTACGGGGTCGATTTACCCTAAAACCAAGTTTATAGCCAATTCGGAGACCTAAAGTTGAGAAACTGTGCAAACAAAGGGGTGGTCCACCCTTACAGAAGATGTCTCATAAAGGGATGATGAGATACACCTGCAGACTCGGATTCATGTTGACAATTGCACAGCGAGAGACAATGACGACTTGCACAGCTTCTACCAAATTATCTATTCAACCAGTTTCCGCATTCCTTTCAATCACATCTGCAACAATATTCAACCAGATATGGTCTTTTCAATCACAATGAGGAGAATTGAATGCACAGAGTGGGTAGACAATAGTCTCCACTTTCACAGCACCCCCTCAGTTATCTGCACCTTTATCAGTTTCTTCCTCACTTCTTCACTTGGATGATTCATTCACTCTTTTACATTCACTCCGATTTGCATATAAAATGCTTCATTTTTCATTCATATATGCATTTCAGAACTAAAAACGTCAAAACAGCTTTTCATCCAATTCGCTAGGCATCTTTCACAAGTTAGCCGAAGACCGAAGAGGGAAACTGCTTTTAGTAGGGCGTCGCATTCGGGTAATTATAGAAAGCTACCCGAATCCGTTGAAGTTGCTCGTCAAACTAGCGCAATTAAAAAATACCCATCTGAAAGCCAGCGAAAGGCGGAAAGTTTCAATTTTGTTGCGATTGGTTTTTTTTAAAAGTCAAAACATGGACATCATGTCCCATGGCGTCTCGATCCTCGTTCCCGTGATACAATTGGATTTGCAAGTTGTAGAGAATGTCTTCGACTGCCCATAGTTTCCAGCTGAAAAATAGAACATTGTGCAATGGAATATTTTGACAGTTGTTTTAAATAAGTTGTTGCAACAGTTTTGTCACATTTGGATATTTTTCAATTCTCAGCCTTTTTCAACAATAGCACAATAGCATCAGTGATGTATTTACTATTCGTATTGACTCCTGTTGTCATCACTCAAATTTAGGATGAATAACGAGGAATTGAGGGCAGCTGTCCGATCCCCACACGAGGCCCAGTTCAAACTGGCACTGCATCAAATGAGAGTAGTTGAGGTACAATAAAAGAGACAGATCGAACTACATATGTATGTTGAGGAATACTGGTGGCTGTTTCAAGAACTGGAATTGGCGATTGATGAATGCATTCAGACGTGTAAGAGTCTCACACGTAAAGTCAACAGAGAGGACAACTATGAAAGGGTATGGTGAAGTGGTCTTATTTTCTACCTGCGATACGGCTGATGGGTCTTACTTCGCATAACAGACAACTCGCGTAAAAGACAACTGGAAAATGAGTTTTAATATTCATGTCATGCGTCTCTGGATTCGGACATACGCCAAAGGGACAACTCGCAAACGCACTTCTGCAAACACGTGCGTTTAAGGGCGCCCGCTACGGTCAGTTAATGTGGCTTGATGACGGTGGCACTGGTTTAGCGAAGGCTCCGCCCACTTTTGCTTCCTATGACCCACCGCTCGCTCAAATTTTGCCCGCGAAGCGCGTTGCGGTCGACCGCAACGCGTGTTGAGCGTGCAAAAGGACTGCACATCATTACTTTCCGTGCGAGACACCAATCCATTCCACGCGCTAAAAGACGGAAGCGATATGTAAAATACGGTTCCGGTCATACAAAGTGCTAAGCTGTTGGTGTTAAACGCTCGTGGCAAAGACAACTCGCAAAAAGACATCTCGCCAACAAGACAAGTCGCCAGAAGGACAACTCGCTAATCATGTTCTTGGAAGTACAGTTGGAAAACCTACTAATGCGAGTTGTCGCTTTAGCGACTTGTCTTTTTTGCGAGTTGTCCCTTTGGCGAGATGTCCGATATGCACTGTTATATAGCTCTTCGCGCTATCTACATTAAATATTAGGTTGAGGAGAAAGTCTTTGTACATTTTTAAAAAGGCATCTATCTTTGTTTAGAAATGCTGCGCATTTTCAAAGTATGTGGTTTTGTATAGTATGTGCAGGCATGCCATTCTGACATAAATTATGTCGGGCTGCATGCATCTTCTTTATGGAGTTACGACAAAAAGGAAGATTACGACCACTTCGTAGCTCCCAACATCGGATTTCTCTATTTTTCTGGTGGAAAAGGTAAAAACAGTCAAACGGGTGCTACTTTTAGCAATAAATGTACAGTTTGGCGGAAAGGAAACAATATCAAACGAAATGGGCGCAGGTTAAAGTCCTACTCTTGTACTGTTCATAACCAATAATAATTATGAAAGCTGATACGTGTGAACACAAATAAAAATTAAAATACATTTTTCATGAAAACTGGTAATATGCTAGTCGGGACCATTTTTGATGTTCTTGAAAATGCTTTCATTATATCCTTTAAGACCAAGTGGCCGTATATCTTGGTGGTTAATTATAATAAGGGAGACGAGTACTATATATAACGCATACGTGTTCCGTGAACCGTAAACAATAGGAAAAGAACGAAAAAATATATGCAAGAATATGACATTTAAAAAAAATAGGCAAATATTCTTACCGATGCTACCTGAATAAGGCATTTAGAGCTATAATCGGATGTGGATTTATAATCTACTGGTAATGCACAAGTTGCTTCCGAAATATGATTGAACAGATTGATGTAGCTTTTGAAATCGAGCTGTCATACTTTTTCGGGTGAAACGGCATTTTTTCCAAATTTTCATAAATAATTTGCCCTGGAAAACCCGGTTGGCTGAAAGATCTCTCACTGGGGCCTGGTATTGCTCATGACACGGCTCAAGCAATTGCACATTTAGTTTGTCCCGGAAAATTCGCTTCTTGAAAATAAAGCTAGAGAAATTATCAGTGGTCGTCACGGCAACTATGGAATTCGAAAGCCTACTGCTTGCTGTGTTGCAGGCATGGCGCAGCTACGCTATGCATACATGTTGGCCAAAGCTAGTCAACAACTATGCACTACACAATTACTGCCTAGCGATCACTGGGATTTTTCTGTATCGGAATAACAAAATGTACAAAGACTTTCTCCTCATGCTAATACATTAGCCAGTTGTCTTTTTGGCGAGATGTCTAACACGCGTCTCTCGCTTTCTCCGCTGCCTCATCGTCTTGATTCATTAGATAGTAGTCTTGTGGTGGTTTAGGAACAATTACTTTGTGCGCGACTCAACTGTGAACGTCGACTACTGGCTGTACTACATTCAAGGAAGCATCGGATTCTCGCGGTTACAACTATTATTCATGTTAATAGGCAATCATCTATATGATTCAGAATGAGTCTACAGACATCGCCAATGCTAACATAGAAGCCGCTAATAGCACACAGTAAGGTATATCATCATTTTTTGCTTGTAGTAAACTCTCAGAACAAATGAGAATGCTCCACGATACTTCAATGTGACTACAAGAGAAGAAATATCAAGAATTCAAAAGAATAATACTGATTTGACAAGTATTCACAAAGATCATGCTGTGGAATACGTCAACGTTGATGAACACGTAGAAGAGGAACTTTATGTGGAATCGGCAGCAACTGAACATCACGAAGAGTCATTTGGCACCATTGAGGAGCATTCGATCGTTGCAGTTCACGAAGATCATGCTGTGGAATACGTCAACGTTGATGAACACGTAGAAGAGGAACTT
>JACMIF010002134.1:0-19438 GCA_014805445.1 Diplogasteroides magnus | reverse complement strand
CTACTCCGGCAGTCACCCCAACTCCGGCAGTTGCCTCCACCCACATATGCAACACCCAAGTGACAAAAGCGAGGGAGCCGTCCACCCCTACTCCGGCAGTTGCCTCCAGTTGACAGTTTCAAACTGTGAATCGAAGTCACAGTTTAAACTGTGACAGTTTTTTTCCTGTGTGAAGAGAAGACATTTCATAAGAAACAATGTGAATCATCCACTCTCATTTCATGTTTTCTGATACTTTGATCGTTAATTCATTCGATTTCTTCCTCATCAATAGAATTGTCAATCAGAGTGACATTGGAATGTTATGAGTATGCACATTGCTGCATGAATGACAATGAGAAGTCTCTAGTCCCAATCTACAACAACCATCACTTGTCTACCCACAAGGGAAGGCTAACGATTCAGGACCGACTTCCATTCTACCGTATCCCTTACTTCCAAGGGGGAATAACCTGATAGTCAGGCCAAAAAAGTATCGTGTGCCAATGGAAGATGTTGTGTGTTGACAGAGAGGAGATATAATAAGAGAATGATTGTGGCATTGCAAGAAAAGGGAAAGACAAACCAGTCTATGGTACATATTCCCTCACTTCCTATCCTCTTCCAATACTTTTGTAAGGAATAGAAACTGTGAGTACACAGACAGTAACCATGGGTATATGAGAGTTGAGAAGTTGTGCTATTTGAGATATCCTCCCTCTCAACATTCTACACTCTATCACCATGATGTACACACAAACAACAACTAATGGATGAGAGAGTGTGGGTGGATAGGAGAGAACAGAGAAGTTAGAGGAATATGAGAGAGTGAAGAGAAGGAGAGAGAACAGAGAAAGAGACACTTCCCCTGAGGGAATTGACAATCATGGACGTTTTGCATAATGCATTGAATGATCCGCGAGAATGAGAAGAGAGGGAAAGGGAGGGGTTCAACAATGTTTCCATTCTGTTCAAGAGGAGAGAATTGGCATGGTTGATGGGTGGAATTTGAATGGTCAAAAGGGGGAAATGGAATGATTTGCAACAACAGCAGATGGTCGAAGAGGGATTGGATTCCCTTTGATATTGGTCTGATTTGTTGTCTGTCCATGTCTTTTCCTTCTTTGAATGTGCCCATTGACACTCTCCCTTCTCAAAAGTGTTCAATCAATGGTTTCGTTCGTGTAATCCAAATCCCTTTAGACTTGGAACAACGAAAAAAGAGAAGAAGAGAAGAGAGCATCTCTTACTACGTAAGCAACATTCTGTGTACTCTCTTCTCTCCTTCCCTTCAATGTTCTCATCTGATCCATATCCATAATCATCACTCTATCCCCCTTACACTTCTCTATTCTCTACCTGTTTTGAGCCCTCAAGGCATTTCGATTTGGCCCTCGGGCGAGGCTTTTGGCCCCTTTCTCATTATAGATCATGTTAGAATGAGAGAGAATGAGAAAGAAAGAGAAGAGGGGGCGTGGACATGATTCTCTTCCTTCTCTCTCTTCCTCTCTTTCTCTCTCCTCTCCTCTCTTTCCATACTCTCTCGTCCGTTCCCCTGAGGGCTGTCCATGTGACCACATTAGAAGAGGGAAGCAAACAACGAACGAGAAGTAGTGGAAGACTGTCAGGATCATCACACTCTCATAGACCAATGGGGAAGAATGACATACCTTCCCCCGTAATCTTTCCCCTTCCATAGTTATTCTCCAGATGGAAGTTGTTGTTGGGAAGGAAAGAAAAAGAGTGAACAACATCCATTCCCTTCTCTCTCTCTCTAGTCTCTTTCTCAGTCCTAGAGGGTTCAGTCAAAACAATGTACACGCTACCGTATCCCTCCACACACATCTCACTAATGCACGGATGCGGCCCTTCCGCACGTGTTACCCTCCTCTCTATAACTCGTGACTCTGGGGGGCCATAGGTAACAGTTCAAATGTGTCCTCACTCTATCAATATCAACCTTTGCATTCTTAGTCATCTCTTATCGTTTTGCCTTTCCCAATTCCTAACATAAAGTGACATGTGATTTTTGCCTATTGAATGAACTGACCGATTGGTTCTGGAATTGCAATGGGAACAGCCCCCGATGACATCAACAATGCAGACAGGGCATCAGAATCCGTTGTAGATGATGCAGAAGAAGGAGGAGTCGACGATTCCCCACTTCTATCACTCATCCTATTCCACGGATCGACCGATCGATCAGCTTCTTCTGGAGAATCTGCAGAGGAGGAGGATGGTCTGGAGAGGAGAGATCACGGGAGAAGAGGAGGGAAGAGAGAAAGAGAGGGATTGAGGAGAGAGAAGGAAAAGGTTCTGGAGTGACTGGAAAGGATGAACGAATGGATATGTACACAAATACTGGTTACAACTTAGTAAAGGAGAATGTGTCGACAAATGACGGGTGGAGGGGGGCAGAATTGGGGGGAAGAGAGAAAGGAAGAGATGAGAAGAAGAAGAAGAAGAAGGAGAAGGAGAGAAGCATGTGACAGCCCTCCTACGAGAAGGAAATGCACCATGAAAACAACAACGCAATTTCAACCTGTCTCACAGTCACAATTCTCTCCATTCCCTTCACTCTATACACTAACTACAAACCCGTTCTGTATTCAATGTCTCACTCTAACAGCACAACTTACTAGTTGAGACAACTCGAACCAATCAGAAGATGTGACAATGACAGAGTGCCAGATTGACAGAGTAACAGGCAGAGAGACAGAGGATTGAGAGACTGGCCAAGTTGTTGTTGTGGGTCTCAAGCAGATACTCGTCAGAGGCGAGGAAGTAGATGAGAGAGAGGGTAGGGGGAGGGGGAGAGGACAGAGAAATGAGAGAGTGTGAGGGGAGAAGAGAGGGAAGAGAAAGAGAGTGCACAATGTCCCGCCCCTTCTGGAGAGAATCATGTGATGGGGGATAGGACTACTGAGGGAGTGTCAAGAGAAGAGGCAGTTTGTCCCTATGGCACAAACAAGTTTCCCCTTCTCCAGTACTTTTTTGAGTCAAGAAAAACGTTGACAGAGTACACGAAAATGGGAGAGGCCAAAGAAGGAAATGAGAGAGAAATTATCGGCCAAAATGGCTCATGCGATTATGGACACAGACCTTGAATTGGACGACAAAACATGAAGCTGGAATGGAAAGAGTGAAAAGGAAGGGAAAGAGAAGGAGAAAGAGACCATTTTGTTTTTGAGAGAACACGCACTTTGAGGAAATTGACGTCATGAGAGTATGGAGTGAAGGGGCATTGAAAAGGGACTGAAAGAGAGGGTCAATCATTCTGATCAAACAATCATTTTTGTTCTCTCTTTTCTGTGTTCAGTCGTTTCGCACGTTTATGCCAGTGATAGTCGTCTCTCTTTTCCTCGTATTTATAGATAAGCTCTGAGAATTAGTGATGGACATTCCATCTGTTGACACTGTACAATACAACCAAAACAACAATAACAACTCAAATCGGGGGACGAATCGGAACACCTCCGGTCTCCTCCCCCCCCTCCATTTCATTTGTCATTCAACAATTCATTCTCATATGGGTACACAATACAACAGGAAAGGCTACGGTTAATGAAATGTTTCAGCAACGATGTGATGTCCATCATCTGATTCTCATTCCGTTAGATGTCTATCTTGAAGTAACATTATCAGTGATTAGTAATTAATATTAATGTGGGCAGACGATCATAGATTAAGCCCTGACTCAGTCTTTCGTTCCTTTCCTCAAGCTGAATGTGACAGAAGAAGAGAGATGGATTGAGTGGGTGGAATTGTACAAAAGGCACTCCCATAACAGGAAGAACAACAATTACTGTCTGTGTCCCTTGTTATTACTGTAGACAATCATCCACTATTCTCATCTCATTTTCATCCAATGAATACCCTATGACATTCAATTGTCTCTACTTGTCTGACATTGTCGGACAAGAAGAGAAAGAGTTTGTGCAGGAAAGATGCATGGAGTCCCTTCCCATGGATGAGCATATGGGCACATCTTCTCTTCTTACAACACATTCAAGTCTTCTTCTTCGTCATTCACATCAGCCAATTCAGAACTTCTTCTGCACTCCTGAATCAGAAGGTCTTTCACATGTAGGTAATGCAAAAACAATACAAGCATGCTCAATATATAGAAGTGAGACCAAAACGAGAACATTTGATATAATCTCCACTTTGATCGTCATCTTCTAATGTATTTTTTTCAGAAGCATCTCTTCTCTAATCTCTATTCCCTATCCATTTTCTCTCTTTTCACTTCTCTTTTTCTCTGTCCTCTCCTCTTTTCTCCTGTTCACTCCTCAGCTTAGCGATATGCAAAACCTGTTCCCAACGTTACAGCAGTAATATGTATTTCGTTCGTTCGAGAATAACGCCCTTCGCCCTCTTTCGTCTTCTTCTTTTCCCTCTCTTCTCTTTCCATTGTCTCTCTCTTTCTCTATCGTCTGTACTCTCTTCATCTGCACTGTTCTCTCCCTCTTTTTGCTGTTCCGTGCCAATTCAGACGAAGAAGAAAGAGGAGAAAGGGGGAAGGTGGAAGGGAAGGAGAAGAAGGAATAGTGGGGGAAGGGACTACACAATACTCATCACATACCAAAAGGGGATGTGCACTCATGTGGAAGTATGGATACAAATTGTTGAGGGTGGAGGAAGCCTCTTCCTTCCATTCATCCAATATCCTCATGTAGTCAATGGGAGCTGCAGCCTCAGCCATTACCGTCCAATCGGTTCCAGGTACTGTAGAATGGGTTACGGTATGTAGAATTAGAATGACAGGTCTCCCCTTCACTCTGGCAACAATGGATGCGGATATGAGAATACGATTGATGCAATACGACAAAGAGACTATGGCAACTGTTAGTGATCATTAGCTAATTAGGGAACCCATAATGGATCTCTTCCGAGCGGTCGTCTATCGAAATGAGAGACGACCGCTCCGATGAGACTGGGGATAGAAATTCCATAATGGTTCCCTAATGACGATTGAGCGGAAGTGTGATAGTTTGATTCAGTTGGTACACGAGTGTCGAATGGTGTTGACCACGTATAAGGAGAAACAATGGCTGAATGAAGGAACATTGGAGGTTGAGGAAAGGGAAGAATGAGATGAGGAATGGACATTCAGCTCATTCTTAATGAGGCTTTGGATGATAGTGGAAGGGCACAATTGGCTGTTTCTGTAACGAGAACACTGGCACATAGAGACTATTGGTATGAAAGAAGGAAGATCATTTGTTATGGTCTCATTTCAGTGCCACTCTTTCTCTTCACATGGCTGGATGTGATTCTTGTATATTTGTTGGTGGAAAACTTGTTGAAAGAGTATGAATACATGTTGATTCCACTCCAATAGTATCCTTCAGCCACTATCATCATTCACTCTTCGTCCATTCTCAGATTCCAAATTGAGACTTTCCTTCTCATCTCCTTCCACACAGTACACTAGAATAGTCATCAACGATAACGACCCTTTCAGATCATTACTTGAACGTTGTATCCAGAAGGAATATCCATTTGGACTGCATACGAAGAGATCAGTAGATGATCACACAGAAGAAGTGATATTCATGTCTTTCTTCCCTCAATTGATTCTCCTTTGAGTATGTCTTAGTCGGTCAACCATGGACTTCAACAGGGGAACTGAGGGCTGATGGAGATATGCTTATGCTCAAGGCAATTACACATATGAATAGAATGTAATCATACATTTTCATTCAGTTCTCTCAATTACTCATTCGCAATGGATGGCCAATCTTTTCACGATTTGGACAACTTATCGTTTTTGGATTCACAGGTCACATTTGTCTACTCAACTGAATGAATGAATGATGGTTGAGAATCTTCAATCAAATCTCGTCTTCGTCCAGAACTTTCTCTCACTCTCATATCTCACAATATGTTCTCGTTTGCGGGACTTCCAAGGATACACGAGAATCAGGTGGACACAAACAGAGTGAACAGTGAAATTGCATGAGTGAACAGGTAAATCAAGCCCTGTCAACATTCTTGCTAGAGGGAGAATCTTTATCTGCACAAATGCATTTTGGAAGTACTTACAGGGTTCGTCTGCCAGGTAAGAGTGGTAGTTATGATGAATGTCACAAGTCAAAGGTTCTCCATGGTTCGCATCTCTCGACGATCGATCAAGAGTCATCGAATTTCTATGTAGACTTCTCTCTACACTCATGAGATTGGAATGGTTAGTTATTAGAGACATCGAATCACATCGCGAAGTACATTCCTTTTCTGCAACTCATTGGGGAGCTGTTGTCTATCAGATGCAAGAGTCAAGCAATGAGTTAGAGAAAATGAATGCACTTCACGATGCGATTCGAGGTCTGTATCATTTATGACAGATGAAATGGACTGAATACACTCAGGTTCCCCTATTCTCTATCGTTGTCTCCATCAGGATTCCTCTTTCAAGAAGCCCCCAATCATGTGAGATTCTCATTGTAGTTTGATCATTGTCTCATTCAGATCACAAAGACGAAGAAACGTCAGATGTTGGCTGCATCTGTATGGATAAGAGGAAAGGATGAGGCAAGGAGTTCCTATTCCATCACAATGAAAGGACAAGTTCAGGTCAATCTCTCCTATTTCCCCTCTACAGTATTCGATATACTGATATCAACAGCACGAAGATACTTCGGTGTCATTTCATGCACAAGGTCCCCTCTTCTCTGAATGACAGTATCTTCTCCATTGAGACTTTCCCCCACTCATTACCGTGTCAAGTCAATCTTTTCTCCCTCAACACTCAGAATGCACTCTCTGATTACAGTATTCCTCAATGAACTCTCTATCATTGGATGGAGACCACTCACTTCCATTCATGTTCGTGTCACTTCTCTAACTTGGCTCACTTATGTTTCAGTTGTGGAAGGACACGAATGTCATCTTCATTCTGCCAGAGGAAGGAATAGTAAGAGAAAGAACGAAAGAGGAGATGAATGAGCAATGTCAACAATAACAAACAACACCAGAGGCATACCAAGATCAACACAATCCACTGTACAAATTATCCCCTTTGATGATATTATTTGTGTTTTTCGTCCTTGAGATGGAACCTTTTCTACAAACGGGTTGATAAATGTTTCGAGTAAGATGACCTCCTGCGAGTTCGATCTTATTTCCATACGAGAGACTTCTTCGTCTGTCCATTGATAAGTTGCGTCGCATGCCGCGGGCAAAGTGTACAGTGGAATGATCATTATCACACTCATTCTCATTGTGCTGCCCCCTTCCTCGCCTTTCGCGTTTCACCATTCTCTCTATTCATTCCAACTTTTCAAATTTCCCGCATTGGCTTGTTTTAGATGAAACATCTCGTTATCTTCTTACTTCTTCCTGCTGTGGCATCAATACAACCGAAGCTGGTGGATATTCCACAATCTAAGTTGAGTGTAGATTCATTTGTAGGTGAATGAAGTGCGAGAGGCGATGTCCTTTGAAGGAATGTGGACATTTGTGAAGGAACCAAGGAATGGAGGAGATATTGGACTACATGCACAATGGAACAAAAAGGAATTAAGCAAATTCGAGGTTAGGAAGATTAGATAAATCATGGAAGAATACCTCGTCAGAATGCAACTGAAATGCCTGTTCCATCAGCATTCAACGATATGGGCGATCGTGATCTACGAGATCATTTGGGATGGGTATGGTACGAGAGATATGGTGAGGATAAGACAATGGATTGTGAGATAGAATGATCTCAGTGACTATTCCTCCACGAATCATACGCGACAGAAGAGTATTCATTCGATTGGATTCTGTCAACTACTATGCTATTGTTGTAAGAGACTATGTCGTCGTATTGTGGTGGAGGTTGACTTTCAGTATATAAACGGTAATGAAGTGACTCGACATGAAGGAGGTCATCTGCCATTTGAAGCAGAGATTACTTCGTCTGTGGATGTTGGAAAGCCTGTCAAGGTTACAGTCGGTCAGTTGTCTCTCATTTGTGTTCTGTTGAGATGGGAATATTTTGAGCTGTCAATAACACTCTCTCATGGGAAACTGTACCGCAAGCAACGTTCCAATACACTAAAAATAAAGAATGGATAGAGATGGATGGAAAGAATGTAAGTACACGATCTATACTATTAGAGTCCAAGGAGATCACAGATAAACGCGTTTCTTCTAGGTCTCTCGTTATCCTCCAGGTCATTTCACATGGACGGGAACATTCGACTTTTTCCACTACGCAGGAATCCTCAGGTAACAGCAACAGAAATATCAAAAGCCAAGAGATGATCTACAGGCCCATCAGTCTCGTCTTCCGTCCGACGACCTTCATTGATGATTTCAAAATTCAAGCTGATATGCAGGGTAAAAAGAGCGATTTGATGATAACAACAATTGAGTCACAGGCAATTTCAACTATTCTTTTGTATTGAATGGCAATGAAGGAGGGAAGTTGAGTACGAAAGTGAGGATAAAGGATGAAGAAGGTAGACAATAAAGATCCTCGATCAGTCTATGATTACACTGTACAGGAAAAGTGGTATTCGAATCGTCTTCGTTAATCGGAGATGGTAGAATTGAAAAGGCTAAGCTTTGGTTCCCTCGAGGACTCGGTGCTCCTACCCTTTATTCTATTGAGGTATTCAATGACAAATTGTAATCTCCCTAATGTCAAATAATCGTAGTCAATGGCCTATGACAAGAACGGTCTTCTGTCTGACGTGTTCAGTCATTCATTCGGATTCCGTTCTGTTTCATGGGACGATCATTCATTGTATGTCAATAAGAAGTCACTCTATTGTATGGGAACTGGATGGCATGAGGAGAGTGCAGTAAGTGAATACTTTAACAATCAGGACAGTCATTGCATCAGATTCGTGGACGAAGTTATGATCGAGTTATAATGGCTAAGGTATATACAGACAATGGGAACATTGTACATTGAGTCATTGTAGGATCTCTCATTGATGAACTGGATGGGTGTCAATTGTCTCAGAACAACCCATTATCCATATGCAGAGGAAACAATTGAAGAGGCAGACAGAAGGGGCATAGCCATTGTACTCGAAGTACCTTCAGTTAGTCCCAAGTGAGTGGAATGACACACAAACAATTAAAATGACTTGACTGTAGATGGTGGGTAACGAAGTCACAGCAAGTACATGCTAATCTGATAAGAGAAGCGATAGGAAGAGATCGTCATCATCCTTCAGTCATCATGTGGAGTGTATCAAATGAACCATTTGCATTCAAACCAAACAATGGAGGTCGTGAATACTTCCAGTCAGTCATCATCATAGTGTTAACAAATGAATGGTATTTGAGACCATTGATTGCTCTTGCAAAGGAATTGGATGCATCGAGGCCAGTGACTCTTGTTCATGGACAAGGAAGACACGACAATGACTATCTGGCATGATTACTTTATCATTATAACAACGACCAGAGGTTATAGTCAGATTTGTTGGATGTAATCTGTGTAAACCGCTATTACGGATGGTATATTGACATGGGAGAGAATCCCGATCAGGTTAGTCCATCCCTCAAGTCTCGAGGTAAATGAAGTGACAGATCGAACGAGATCTGTATGTTGACTTGGCAACATGGCACGATAAGTTCAAGAAGCCCATTCTCTTCACAGAATACGGGGCAGAACAGATCCCCGGAATTCTAGCCGTAAGCCAACTTTTAAAAACGTTGTAAAACATTGATTTTGAGGATCCTGCCTTCGCGTTCTCCAACCAGTACCAAGTAGAAAACTACCGTGCAACACATCGGTATGATAGTGGTCGGAACGAAATATATTACGAATCTTCAGTGCCCTAGATCGACTTCGAAAAGAAAAGAAGATTACAGGGGAAATGGCATGGGTATTCGCTGATTTCATGACTCATCAAAGTGAGTTCATTAGGAAACTTTGATAATAATGACAAAACCATGTATGCATGTTCTCATTTTAGCAACGACTCGTGTTGGGGGTAACCACAAAGGACTTTTCACAAGGGACCGCCAGCCTAAAGAGGTATGTGTACGGATCGAATAAGACGTTATTGTTGTATTATAGGTGGCCTATATCATCCATGACAGATACAACGAAATCTTGACAGAAATGCAGAAGACAACATAACGTGCTTGAGTTGATTTAATTTATTACTATGAATGTGAATAAAATATACAATATCGTATGAACCCCTTTATTCTTTCCCCTTGAAGTGATACTTCTGCATCCTTCTCAAAGTCAAAGTGCATGATTGGCAGAATTGTATTTTATGCTCAAAGGTCTTCGCGATTAACAGACACGACGCGATAAAGACAAACCGATGAAACCATTCAAACCCTTATCTTGCAACAGACCAACAGATCCACACAGTTCATTCTGCAGAATTGTGTCTGCATCTCAGCTTCGATAATGAGGTATGTTCAAAGGATCGTTGTTAGCCTAATTTCAAGACGCTCTCATCGAACAGTTCTTCTTATATATCAATCATGATTTCCATTATACTGTCACTTGCTCTAGGGTATCTCCAATAACGGTACTTCGAACTCTCGCTACATCATATAAACTTTCTGTTCGATCTTTCTCGGTATATCACAATCCCTGGCATAGAAATGCATAACTGTATCGTAGGATCGTTCACATCATGAAGCAGCTATTGCTGATCTTGCTTGGAAAAGAAGGGATTTGACGAAGGAATTCGAGATAAGACTGGTTAATGAATTGTCGTATCCCATTCATTGAGACTGATTGAGACAGAGAAAAAGGACTTCCCGATTATGATGGATCTGATGAGAGGATTTGTGAGAGATGACAGTCTTACACAGGTCTGATTGTCATATAAGATGAGTGGTTGGAGGAAGATGCCTTGTAGGCATTCCAAACGACGAATATCGACGAGTTACGGACTCTATTCGAGTTTCTTGTCTCATGGCAATTGAATCAACTTACAGAGTTCAAATGCAATGTTATCGCATATCACAAGGTACTGTAGTGTGCATAACTGGAGTGAAGAGAGGGATAGGAGAGTGGAAGGCCAATTGGACTGAGGACTGGAACTGTCAAGACGAGAAACGAGAAAGATGACCCGTATATGGTACAACCAGAGAGGGAATTCAATGAGAAGGAACAACAAATTGGTAGGTAACACCGACAATTCCTCATATCATGTAAATGATTCAGTTAGTGTAATTGATCAGTTATCTGCGCAGTTTTGGCAACGACATCCAGAGGAGAAGGTTAGATACGCAATTCCATTGTCTTCTTGGCATTCTGTTCAATATTCTCTTTCAGTTCGTGCTTCAAGGCGGATTTTTCTACCTGGATCCTGCCTTCAGAGGGTGCGTTTGTCTTCATTTACTATGTAGAGGGTACTGATTTCAGATCAAACCTTGCCAATTTGATGATTTCCTATGATCGAGACTATGAAGCATACACGGTTGAATGAACGTAGTCATTTGAAAACAGTTGTATGTTGTGCAGTCTCGAGGATGCAACTACTGGCTGTCTACATCTACAAATCCTCGAACAGTTCACATGTTGGAACGAATGGGAGGGAGACACTCCTCACTCATAACAATCATTCATTTCAGGGATTCACTGTTATTGGACGTGGACCACAAAGTGTTCAAGATCACAAAGGAATAACAGTAAGTACATCAGTGAACCATTCATTGCATTCTTCCCATAGAGAATAGTTGAATATCCAGCAGTTCTTCTTGAACTGGACATGAGAAAGGTTTGGTAGTGTTTGTTTCCTTACTATTTTTCCGTTACAGTTCCCCTCCTACAATGTCAAACCGCATTGGGACACAATGCGAAACGAAAATCTAATCTAAACGATTTTTCGTGAAAGACAACAAACTGCTCATTGCAGATAGCTACAAAACAACAACAAAATGCAACACCAAAAGCGGCAGTTGTAAACCGCGTACAGATATTTTAGTCAATATTTATCTGAACATTTTCCACACATACAGTAATATGCTTCCTAGATTTAATTCTTAAATGCAAACAATACTGCATTTTGTACAAATACGGTTTTACCTTATAGACATAAATGACTATAATTGTTGTCCCTTTACTGACACTCAACAGAATTTCCTAGAGATTCTCAATGAACTTGTGAGATTAACAATCATGTAAAATGAGTAACATGTTTAGAATAGACCCTTCAATGGTTATGACCATCCTTATCTGAACTCTCCTCACTTCCTCCACTTTCCCTTCCTTCCTCTCCTCTATCCTCTACCATTTGACTCGCCCACATTCTTGAATACACTCCACGGGCATCCAACAATTGATTGTGTCTCAAACAGAACATTCATTACAGTACTCAATGTTCAACTTACGTTCCCCTCTCCACAATATGCCCTTTCTCCAGTACAAGGATTTGAGTGGCTGATGCAATGGTTGATAGTCGATGTGCAACAACAACAGAAGTACGAGAGACACAAAGGGCTGAAGGGAGTGGATGAAGGGGGAAGGGAAGGACAATTGACTTACTCTCGAGACATCGTTGAATGGCCCTTTCTGTATGAGTGTCCAATGCTGATGTGGCCTTAATCAACACAATGAATCTTCTTATAAGAAATGAATATCTACCTCATCTAGGAATATGAACTTTGGCTGTTTGAGTATGGTCCTTGCAATGGCGACTCTTTGTTTCTCTCCACCAGACAATTTCAGTCCTCTCTCGCCCACTACAGTATCATACGCTGAAAATAACTGATAATAACTCACTTTAGTAAATCAACAATGATACTAAAAGAGAGTAAATGACACAAACCGTTTGGCAACGCCATGATCTTATCGTGAATCATAGCGGCCTTAGCGGCTTCTTCAACTTCTGCATCAGTGGCATCTACCCTTCCAAATCGAATGTTGTAACTACAAAGGCAAAAATTTCGACCCTGGCAGGACCCGAACCTGCAATCTTCGGATCCGAAGTCCGGCGCCTTATCATTAGGCCACAAGGCCGGCAGGATAGATTTGCATACAACTAACCGTATGGTATCATTGAAGAGAACCGTGTCTTGAGGGACGATTCCTATTTGTTTCCGAAGAGTAGCCAATTGAAGATCTCGTACATTTTTGCCATCATAGGAGATGGTTCCTGAAACAGGAGAATACAATCAATAGGATACGGTAACAAGCATCATACCTCCTCCAGCTTCGAAGAGTCTGAATAAGAGTCGGACAATGGTAGACTTGCCTGATCCTGTAATATGAATTGCAGTCAGATGATACAATTTGAATGAACTGACCAGAAGGACCAACAAGAGCAACAGTCTCTCCACTCTTGACTTGCAATGAAATGTTATCCAATACCTTGGATATCAATCATTCTCTAATCATCATTCTCTCATTCTCACTTTGATTCCTGCATTGTATTCAAATGAGAGATCCTTTACACTAATCATTCCATCTGTGGGCCAGTATTCAATTGCATCTGGAAGATCTTGAACCTGAACAAGATACATTCGGGGTAGAAACAGCCATGATTGCCCTTCACCTCAACTTCTTCAGCCATCAAATCGAACATGTTTTCCATGTCAATGAAGGATTTCTGGATAACTCTGCAAGAGAATTCAATAATCACTCAGGATTCTAAAGGAAGAGCGAGAAAGAATGAGAATAGAAAATTAAACGACTGAAGAGACGAAAAAGAAAACGCATTAACCTGTAGACCGTTCCAAAAAAGTTGAGAGGAGTGTACAATTGAAGCATGTATGTAGTGAAGAGAACGTAGTCTCCCACTGTCAGAGGACGACCACTCTACAGAGATCAAAAGATCAAACTACACAAATCAGAGATCAGACTATACCTTAATGAAGTAAGCGACGAGTAGACTTCCCAGTGTCATTCCCACTCCAATGATAGAGTTCTGTATAAAGTTAAGGAATGCAAGAGAGGCATTTGCACGCCATTCTGCATCTTGGAAACTGAAACAACTCAATTGACAGTCCACATATACTAACTAACCTGAGAATGGCATCTCTGAATCTATTCACTTCATATAGTTCATTACCGTAATACTTGACGGTCTCATAGTTGAGAAGAGAGTCCGTTCCAATGGCAGAACTCTGTCATCAACATCTTCTTATCAAACTCCTCATTCTTCACGATTACCTGATTCTCCTTCTCATTCATTTCCCTTCTGAACTTTGTTCTCCATTCCGTAATGTAAATGGTTGTTGCTTAATTGATTATACGGTAATAGCCAAATCTGTGTAGGACGCACCAAGATATGAAATCATCGTGATGAGAACAATTAGTCCAAAATAGAAATCAAATGAGGAGAAGAAGAAGATAACCGCGATGATAATATCAACGATTGTGGGCACGACATTGAAGAGAAGGTAACTGTAATCGATACATATGGATACTGTAAGAGTAGAATAATCATCTCTTTTCTCACTTGAGGATCTGATTGATAGAGTTCGTTCCTCTATCCATGACTCTCAGTACTAATCCAGTCTTCCTTGACAAATGCCATCGTAGTGACAGAGAATGAAGATGTTCGAACAGTTCCACCTATAAAACATTACATTACAGTACCCATCCAATGTCAATCACAGATCAATAAGAGCAACAATGTTGGATGGCCTACCTCGATTTCCCTTGTTGTGTACTGTTGGATAGGCACCCACATATACGTTCGAACAGTGTTGAGGAATCCACCCATTGCTGAATATTGAGAGTAGATCAAGTAAGGAAAGGTGAAAGTACCTCCATTTCCTTGAAGGAACTTGAGAATAGAAGAGATGACAATGAGTGAATAAGCGAATGTAGAGGGATTGGCAAGACCGTCCACTGAAAGGACACAAATTATACAGTAGGAAATAGGGGTTATAAACCCGTAATTTTATGGTAGAAAGTTCTTTTCTCATTTATCTAATCTCTGAGGAGAGGTTGTCTATCACATGAGCGAGACAACTGCTCCTCAGAGAATATACGAATGAGAAATGAACTTTCTCGCATAAATTGACGTGTTTAGGAACCCTGATAGGAAAGGGAAGTCTTATGGTAACATACTGACCGATCCATTTGTTGTAGAGAGGAAGAGCCACATTGATGAGACGACCGAAGAGAAGAAGGAAAAGACAGAAGGCAACACGCATTTGGAGGCCGATACTGTAATTAAGCATTGTCAACGTTCATTCCATTCAACTTCTCTTGTATTCAAAGGCAGCATGAAATGACAAATGATTCTACCTCTTCTTCGGCCACACATAAGGCATGATGAGAGACAGTTTGCGGGAGAAGTTGTTCCATGTCTGCAACATGTCTCCTACAGAATGTGCGCTACAGTATACCAAATGTGGTCTAACGTTTTCATACGAAGTACTGCACACTCATACCTAATGACCAAAATTACGCATAAGGGGCAAAAGTTGTGTATACAGCTTGCATAAATAGGCGAATGGATGTGGGTACGTATGTATGCATGGAATAGTAAATGATAACTGACCGATTGTCCCTCGACCCTTACAGGAGTCTCTCCAGATGACATTATGGCAGTGAGGAATGAAGTGAAGACAAGACACGTCTCACTCACAAAGAATACGAATTCTCCATTACGAAAGGATCTGAAATAGAGGGAATGAGAGGAGTTATATGAAGAAAGATGGAAGAGAGAATAAGAGATAAAGAAGAGATAATCAAAAGGACTCAATCTAAACTACCGAGGACCACACGACTACTTTTCGTATCAAAGAGAGGGAAAGGAATACTGTACTGGAAGGACAAATTCGTCATATTTCATGGAAAGACTTTTGAATTCTCGTTGTCAAGGGAACTCTATTGGTGCAGATCTCTCACTTCTTTTGAATAGAGAATGTGGCGCCAAAATATATATTATTTGCCCAGGAGTCATTGCAATGAAAAGCAAGTCGTTCCATGATAAAAGTACCTGCCAGGGAAGAAAGTACTCCATGCAGTCATAGGAATGCACTGAAGAATAGAAGCAATGGCAAGTGAAAGGGCGAGGGGAATGGGAAGATGGGAACATGATCTGAATCATACTGTACAATACAATCAATAAAAACATGAAGATGTTCAAAACTGAAATGAATAATAGATTGAAGTGAAATTGACCTGGAACGCACGAGATGAATGACGATGAGAATCCAGAAGAGGACACGAACAATACAGAAAGCGAAGAGAGTGTGAGTGTATCTGAATGATCTCCCCCTTCATTCCATTCAATGGACTCACTCATGTACATAGAATACATAGAAGATATATCCTGCAGAAACACCAACGAGAAGAGAAGAAGAAACAGCAGAAACGAAGAAAGAAAAGGGAAGAGAAGTTGGAGAACCGAATGATGACGATGTAGAAGAGTCGAATCGACGATAACTTCCCAGGCTACAATTACTTTTATGACCAATACTGTAGTCTACAGTAGATAAAAGGGAAGCGTTTCACTTTTCGAAGTATTTCACCTCGGCCTACAACAGTCTACAGTAGTATGAACGAGTACAGTATACCTGGCGGGTCTTCTGGCAGCACAGAGGACGATGATATTAATGATTGAGAGTGCAGAGAAGAGACCAAAGGAGAGAAGTCGATCACAATCTGGAGTTAGAGGCCAGAAGGTAGGACAGACTGTGAAGGGGTTGAGGCCATCAGAGGATAGAGACATGGAAGCAATCTGAAAGGGAAAGGAATGATAACAAGGACAACGACAGAATGGACTGGAAGTGTGTTCAAAAATATTCGAAATTGAAATGGCGATAAGGGGAAGAACAAGGGGAGAAATCATCAAAAAGATCAAAAACGGACTGCGCGAATATAGTAGAGGGAGAGGAGAAAGGGAAGAGAAGGAGAGAAAGGGTAAATAAAGAACTCTTGCAATATACCACACACAAACTAGACAAACTACACTGTGTAGTCTACACATGCCTATGCACTGAGTGAGGAAGGTTCTTTGAGACAGAAATATATTTCTCACCAAATGTGAGATCCCTGTGATACTCACATTTGGTGTGAATATAAGTATCATACTTCGATTAGACAGTATGTGCTAAAGAAATGCTTGCAGTATAAACTAGGGGGTTCTAAAACGGCATTAAAGTGCATTTCTCATTCGTCTAATCTCCGCCGAGTCGTTGCCTCTACGATAACGGCTCCGGGCGGATTCGATGAATGAGAAATTCACCTGACTACAGTTTTAGAAACCATAGTATTAACAGAAAATCAAGAAATGGCACTGTTCATTCTTCTTTGCAGATCATAAAACGTGAGGACAAAGCACTGTGACGGACTATTGCACTCATTGTTATCACTCAATTCCGAGTAGTGCAGGTATCCGTTAATCGTCAGATAACGACTTCCCACCTTTACATGGTCCACACTTTCGCAACTTTCCTTTATCATGACCAAATACCTAACATCAACAACAGATACTTCCCACGACCAATCATAATAAACAAGAAACCACGAAACAAGAATTTGAAAAACATCATTGTCTTCGAACCCCATACGTGGTCTAGATAACAATTCCAAGAGAGACTAGGACAACAACTTAACACAAACAATAACAACGATACCCCCTACAACAAAAACGTCGCGGCTTCGGCCACCTTACTATTCTGTTTCACCTTCACGGCCTTTCTAATCGATTCAGTTGATTTCCTGGAATGTTTGATTTACAAGTAAAACGATTGATAAACAAACTTGTACAGTTCATCAAAATTCTTCAATAGGAACTTGTTCTGCTGTCTGTCTAATGCATTTGCCATCATGGTGAGAATCTACAAGGAATAATGTCATCATTAGTATTCTTATCTATCTAAGCCTCACCTTGACTACGGAAGGTGTTATATTCCGATCATCGTCCAGAATAACACTTGCAATGAAGGGAGAGAGACTCTGATTGAGAATTAGAGATACAGATAAGACAATTGGAAACCTCGGAGAGCTTGAGGAACGGTTCTGGAGATGAGAATAGAGAGGAAGTGGTACCACTCCGAGATACTGTAGACAGGATAGGAAAGTGAAAGGGATCCACTGCAATATGTTGCGTTACTCTGGCGATCAAGACAGGAAGATCATATCTTAAAATAAATCTTACAGTCTTTGCATTGAGGAGTGATGTCAATGGGGGAAGAAAGTGAAGGATTCTCTCCATTCAAATAAACCTTCACTTCCACACAATCACGCACTTCCACTGTATCAATATCGTAGATCTGAATGATACATTGCAAAGAAAAGTGAATAGAGAATATGGTACCTTGAGAAAGGAAGCAATGAAATCGAGTGTTGTCTTGAGTGAATGAGAGGTCTTCTTATTGGCTGCGATGAAGTGAACAAGAGTCTAGAAACAGAAATGAGAAAATAGAATAAATTAGTAGAATACCTGGAAGATGTCAGTGCTGTCCCTACAGAGAGAAGGATAACGGTCGAGGAGAATATGAAGGACTGTCCTGAGGAGAAGAAGATATGGTCAATCACTAACAAATGACAAACAGTGAAAAGGATCGAACTGATTCGTTTGTGTGGGTCAGACCACGTAGAATATGAGCGACGAAAAGAGCAAAATGAGGGGAAATGACCTACAACATATAATTACAATCAGAATAAACAAGAAAAGAAAGAACCTGAGCGGGAACAGTACACACCAACTCGAGAAGTGATCGAAGTTGTGATTGTGTAGTTGCATCCGTGTCCTACAACAAACAATAATATTCTCATTTACATCGAACAAGTCAAAAAAGAACGTTACGGTAAGTGAGATAAGGCGAGCGAAGGCTGGAATGATTGTCCTCAATTGCGATTCCACCAAGAGAGGTGCATTTGAGAGAATCTGCTTCGCACCGACAATAGCATTTTTTCGAACACCCTGAAATTAAGATAGAAACTGACAACAATTAAAAAAACCGTTAACATCATAGGAGAAAACTTCTGTAAAACTAGCGTTACAGTATAAAACATACCTTACTATAATGACCAAGCTGCGAACAGAGATTATCGAGACTCAGACCACTGCAAAACAAATATTTGTTATCACAAATCTAACTGAATGTACCGGTAAGAATAAACTGCACTAGCACTTCCAGTCTGTTCTTCAAGCTGTGTAAGGAGGACAACCTAAATATTCAATTAGAGCGTAAGATGTAGATAGATGTATTACAACGACGAACCTTTCGTGCTTGAATCGTCGTATCTGTTGTGTTTGTCTTTTTCAATGTCTTTCCGATCTAAAAGTCTAATTCTTATAATGGTGAAATAATGGCGTAAACGAACCTTTAACTTGACTTTCTTGAACGCTGCATTTTTCTGTGACTTCTTCTTCTTAGTCCCCATCTGAATAAAACGTTAAAATGATTCCATAAAGAACGAAAATAGGTAACTGAAAACGTACAAACAAATTTAAAGGAGGCGGGGAGTAATGGAACAGGTAATTACTAAAGCCTACCGGCCTACCCTTACCGAATTCGCGGATTACTAAAGCCTACCACTAGGCCTTTAGTAAACCCCACCGCCCCACCACCCCAC
>JACMIF010002133.1:0-14270 GCA_014805445.1 Diplogasteroides magnus | reverse complement strand
TTCACGGAGAATCGTCTGGAACAATAAAAAAGTGTGACTTAATGGGAATGTTTTTCAGGACGGCCATTTTTCTGAAACAAATGCCTATAACTTTGTCGGGTTTGAGTTTCATAGGACAGTCCCAACTGCAAAAAGTCTTATCTCGTCGAGACGATCAAGAATCATTATACTTTTATAGGGTTTGGACGCTTAGTATAAAAGTAAGATTTTCCGAGTACGAACTTTGTCGATAATTCCTACCTCTCAAACTCATTTTCAGACATTGAGATGTGGATTTTTGAACTCGGCGTGGTCGACTTCGTCAGGGACAAAAGTTTCGGATAGCGTTAACTTTTTGCTGTGCCAAGCCTCTGCTTAGTATCTCACTCCTGTGAGATAGTGTCTCATATCTGCTTCAGGAGGAAAGTCGAACAGCTACGAAGGAGGATTCCGTATTCCTTTTGTGGCCTGGCAACCCGGATCAATTCCAGCAGGAAGAGTCAGTCATGAGGTGAAGACAACATTGCATTCAGAAGACTATATTTCCATTGCAGGTAATATCCAGTATGGACATCTATAAGACCTTCTATGATAGAAATCACTGTGCTGCAGCAGATAAAGTATGGTGTTTGAGTGTATTCATAATGCATAGATGCCATTCCAGTTCAAGCCACAACTGACAATGGATGGTGCGAACATTTGGAATGAGATGAGAGGAAAAGAACAACGGAATATCTTGGCAAGAAGACGTCCCATCATCTACTACTGCAATACTCATTTGATGGCTGTTCGAATTGGGAAGTGGAAGGTGAGAATGGAGTAGACAATGAGTAACTAGCCACTCCTGTCATCTCCTTCTCTAGTTTCTTGTGATGTAACAGCTAATTTTGGTTTGAAACGTCACTGCATTGAATGACAGACACGCGTGTGTGGGTGCTTTCAACTCGTGGAACATGCGATAGACTTCTCATGTTGCCCATCCCCTGTGACTTTTGGAATGCGCATGGATGACTTGAATTGGAGGAAATGAAGGGAAGGAAGGAGGGGGCATGTAGGGTCATTCACAATGACGTCACCCAGTATGCAATGAGGCGTGTGCAAGCGTGTTGACAAATGGAACAAGGAAGACTCAAATGGAATGCATTGTAGGTTCACTACAAGACGTCACCTATCTTCAAGAACGAGACACAAGACATGGCACTCAAGATGTACTGTCCTGATGGAAAGCCCGTTGATGACTGGTCAGTCAAACAATATCAACACACTTCAGATACATCCTCTACAGGTATATCAGTCAGAAGTGTCCTGACGCAGATCTGAGAATCCACGAACCCCCACTTGTCTTCAACATCGCATTCGATCCCTATGAGTTGTATCCCTTGCAAGAGTCGGACGAAACACTAAAGGTGTGACATCCATCTCAAACTTGGATAAGAATGTACATCAAGGTTCGATCACGTGCAGCTGAAGCCGTTCTCAAACATCGAGAGTCCATAGTACCCGTTAAACAGGAACTGGGAAGATTCTCCAATGCTGTCATTCCATGCTGCGACCCTCCAAGATGTGTGTGCGACAATCTGAAGAAGAGGCCATATAAAGTGGTGAGTATTGTTGACTACCATTGTGGATAGAGATCATTGACCGAGGGAGTTGATGCCTCTGGATGCAAATAGACGACATGGAACAACAAAACAATCTGTCCCTTATTTACTCGCAGTCTTTCAATCGCGTCACACCTCCAAACAATCCGCCAAGCCCAATGCATCATTTCGTAGGCGGCCGAATGGGTGCAAATACGAAATAGGGTGAAAAGTCACGTCGAAGTGTGCTGAATGATGATGTGTGGTGTACACGGATGACTTGATTTGCTGGGTGATGCATACATCAGAGATACGATGAGTATTCATGTGAACATTGGGTGTCTGTAGGGGGACTTTCATCCAACCACTCAAGGAGGGCTTTTTCCTCTTTCTTGGGATGGCCCGTGACTGAATCAGTGGGAAGGAAATCTCCTCGTCCCCGATTCGTTTTCCTTGCGAATTCGAGTCGTGTCCGGAGGATAATATTGCCTAGTGAATGACGTTATGGATGGCAAATGAATGAGAGAATTCTGCAGATGCTCGAGGAAGAAGAGGAAGAGACACGTCGGTTGGGACGCTCTTTGAGAAGACAACTCACTGAGGAAGATGTTGTTAATGCTGTTCTTAATCCACAATACTGAACACAATCGGTGTTCCCATGCACAATCATTTCCAGTAGCATATACGAAAGACTCGCAAACTAATATTGTAATCCAGTTGAGTAACTTTCCCACTGCGTGAATATCACAACCATGTAGCAACAAGACAACAATCAAGAACGGGACTGAACAGAGTGAACACTTGATCTCAAGAGGATCGCATTCCAGTGACCACCACATTGATACAATTTTCATTTGTTGTGTCAAGAAGACTAGTTTAACTGGTCAATTAGATTAATCCGGTATAGAGTATTACATGCTTACTTAGAACCAACCAGTCGTTCTACTAACCTTCATTATCTTCAACAATTTCGCGCGTTTTATGTATGCATACGCTTTTGTTGTATACAAATGCGTTTCATCATTGCAGTTGTTTTTGTATGTGTAAGTAAAGGAAAGTATTTATAAATCTGTTATTCGTTATAATGCAGTGATGTGAATGTGTGCATTATTTTATACTGGCTAAACACCAAACACCTTTATCTTTAAGGAGGATCAAATTAAGACGGCATTGCAAATTGCACAAACATAGAAGGTGAGTAGAAACATGTATACGGCATCATCTAGTACCACTTGGTAATTCTTGCAAATTGGAGATCTAACGTTTGACTCTCAGAGAGTTGAGATCATTCTATTACTGGAAATGGAACGTCTTAAATATTTAGTTCGGGGAATCGAATGAGAATCGTATTACACTTTCGTACAAATGTTGTCTACGTGACCAGGATGTAGAGGACGGGGAATTGTATTGGGGTGTCTGACATTGAGTGACATACAAGAGATACATGTAACATTGGACTCACTCTTCGTGCAAAAGATGAAACAAAATAAGAAGAAAAGACGCGGAAGAACCATACTAAAGTCTACCAAATGGCAGCTCCACGTCAAGGTAGAGACGTTCCTCAAACTTTTTCTGATTGAATACGACTCCTGGTTGTTGGATGTAATCACAGAAGAATGACCATCGTTTTGCGTAATACTGCAATGATTAAATGAACCAAGGGTCATCTCCATCTCTGGGACCTTTCGGATGAGTCCTCCCCATTCCTTCCTTGCATAGTCAAGAACATTGGCTGAAGGGCCCCAGAGTGTTAGTTGATTACGAGCCTGTCTCTCATAAACATCTGCACTACCAGTCGGCACAAGGGCACGTGCAGCATTCAGCCAGTCACTAAAGGGCAAATCACGTCACTGCACTCAGCTAGACGCATTCCCACCTGAGATCTCTTCGTGCGATCAGATCCAATTCCTCGAAATGTCGCTCCATCTTATCACAAGCAGTGCGAAGTACTGTAGTGTCGTTGATTGCGTAACCTTCGTAGATCCTAGAGATAATGATAATCTTTCACTGAATTGTATTCGTTTGACACCTCAAGATTGCTCTATTGCCAATGAGATATTGAAGGTGCTCCCGCATGACATCAGAGTAGTCCTGTCTGAAAGACCAAAACAACATGAAAAATGCATGAAGGTGCAGATTGAACCTGAAGAGAACGTTCTGTCCATGTGTACGATTGAGTGTGTTGAAGTACTTAGCCAATGTCTCAAGGTGGTGAGTGTTGAACCAATACTGAATTATCATTCATGTACTCATTGATCAAATGACTAACCTTTATGCTGCCTCCAAACTTTGGTCTGAAGTAGAGGAAAACAGGACGTCGAATGTCCACAGCAGTTGTCTCTTCGCTTTCATCGTAGTAGTCGTCTTCGCTGATTGGATATTTATCCGGTTGATCATAGAACGTTGTCAAGAGTATCTTCCAGGCTTTTTGGATCAAAGGATCGTCAGTGCCGTATCGGGCCTTCGCATAGTCCGTAATCCTGCATTGGGAGATTGCAAACAAGCTATTTAAACAACATACCAAGCAAAAGGAGAAATCGAATCATCGCTCCAGAAGCGATCGATAAAGAATTGATAGACAACATAGTTTTGGTAAATAGCTTCCATGGTTAGTCCAGCACCAACAAGGTTCTCCGAACTGGTAATTGCAGTACTCCAGTCCTCAATTTAACAATAGGACACAATTCGGTTAGTAAAACGCAAACTTTGTTGATTTTTCTCAGATTTCCACGCAACTGCATGTTTCCTCCGAAATTGTGAAGCAAACACCAGACATAGTAATGTCCATAAAAATCGTTGAATTCCCTGAACAAATCAGTATGAAATGTTCGATAACATATTTTTTTCACTTGTATAGCGGTCTATTCTCGGCCTCAAGATCAAGCACAAGCATCTTCCCGATTGGAACTGCTTGCAGAAATGCTTTCACCGCTGACTCCTTCCATCCGTCGTACGAAAATGTCCATGATTGTAGAACCCTACGAAAGTAAGCCTTTGAAGGAACAGTAGAGACATCCTAACCAAATACATTCATTGTCTCCTTTCATGCATCCATTGTAGATGTTCTGTGCTACACCAGTGGTCTGTTCTTGCGTAAGTTGTTTGGGTGGAATTTCATTGAAAGGATCAGCAGAATAGACATGTGTTGATTTATCCCCGTACACACCTTTTTGCTGAAAAAAGTAACGGGCTCCTCGATGCTCCTTTTATGCATGTACCGCATTGATAAATGTAGCAGCGATTTCTTCAAATGCAGACGTTTCTTCTGGGTCAAGAGAATATAGGCAACTGTTTGTCTGATTGAAATTGATCCAGCATGAGTTTTGAGTGAATTTGAGCTTCTGGCTATTTCTGAAAGCATTTCTCGATATACCTTCAAATAACTCGAGCTGACTTTGCATATTCCGGTGGGACGAATCCAGCAAATGTAGGAAGGACGGGGACCATGCCAAGAGCATTCAGGCGTGCAACTATCTTCATATTCAGTTGAAGTTGTGACTGGAGTAGAGCATCGGATGCAGGACCAGCCAAGTGTTGAAGATTCCCCATACGGTGCCTGAAGCATAAGAAATAGACGACTACATTGGTAGACAATTCACCAAGCATAGAATGCAGGTCCAGTAAAGAACTCATCCAATCCAGACTCGGAAACTCCCAAGCCCCTCCAAACATCCTTCCACAATGCTTCCTGACCCACCGGAGCGAGCACCATGTTGAAACCACCTAAGTTACCAATATGATGTACAATAATTATGATATATGATCTGACTGAGTGCAAGCCAATCGATCATTCGCTCCCAACTTGGCCAATCCCACCAGGCAAACGAATACGAGAACGTGCACGGATTGCCAAAGAAGCGCACTCTGCAATTAAGAACAGCTCGTGTGTGCAATAGAATTGCTTCAAACTTGGGTGCATTGTAGACTCTCTCAAAAGTGGCGGGTCTGCTGCATCCATCAGAGAAGTGAGATTCCTCCCATGTAACCATTGAACCACAGAACTCTCGTAGATATGCCTTAATAATCGATATAGTCTTGAGATCAAATGTTTCAAGTGGATACTGTTTTGTGTGTCATTTTTTGAGCAACGAACAATGCGAGAGCAAATGCTCATGAGCAGTTTAATTTGGACTTAATCTTCCGAAAGTAATGCCGTTCCAGTCTTTCTACCCTTCTCCTAAAGGTCAAGCCATGTTTCGTTCCAAGTTCGAATGAACTTCGACTTGTGTGTGTGTGTCCGTCGGGGCTTCTTCTGGCATTCTGCGAAGGAATGAAACAGATTCAACGGGGACGGGGGAAGGAACTAGGAGGGGGCGTTTGTCGGAAGCACACAAAGGATCTCGGCCAACGATCCCTCCTACCACGGTCTCATCATGTCCGGAGGAATTGGGTGTGCGGAAAGATTGCAAGGAGGGATCTAATTTTGGAATAGAGTTAATTTTCTTATGTGACCACTGAATCAACATAGGCCAATATCGTACGATTATTAGTACAGCACGAAAGAAAGTCAATCAAGTATTAGTGCAGTTAACGTGTGTCGTAGGTACATATGTCACATCTTGTGGCGTAATCTTTCTCAATGCGGTGCAGAACGAAACTTACATGAATTGCATAAAGTGCATCAACGGCTGTCGTGGCCTCAACAGTAATTCCCCGTGCACTTCCTATTACTCGAGCAGATCCCTTGACAACTTGTCCAGACGAACCGATGAACAAATCCTCCAATTCATTGCTGACCTGCAACGATATTATTATATTGCACAAATGTGTTGAGAATGGTCATGATCTATGGTCATTTATTGCCTTGGCCTGGCATAAGTTTATAGCCACATATGATTAGGGTCGATCATGATGATAACCAAATGTTTGCACAACCCGACTGCAGTCTCACGCGGTATATCTCTAATGGCGTATTCTCACTGAGATCAAACAAGCAGTTAGTCAAATGGCACAATCATCGTCCATTCACCCAATCACAGCTGCTTCAGAATCAGGATTCGTAATTCAATGGAACGTCACGGCTGTTTGTGTGAGGATTCCACTAGCAAGAAGGATGATGACATTAATCCACAATTTGGCACTCTCATACGGAAGTTCATGCGTAATGATATACGGGTCATGTGGACTTTAAGACGGAAATGAAGAAGTGCTCACCCAAGAGGGCATCCGACTTAAGACATCTCGAACAGCGGCAGGATCTGTTTCTGCAGTTTTGATTCGAAGACATGTAGCAGAACCGAAGAGGAGAACGAACAATAATTGTTGAAGATGAGGAGCCATTCTGAATATTATGGTAGACATCCCACAACGAAAAATCATTGTATATAAATATCTCGCGGAGGAGCCCTTACCTGCGAATGATGACGCCGTTGAATCGCACGATGCCAACCTCTCTAAGAGGGTTCTGTATACGATCTCTCCGATCTTTCTGCGAACGTTTTCGAAACACAAAGGTAGTCTAAATGCTATATCCATTAGACATGAGACTTACAGAAATACTATCCCGTGTCACTCATGCGTCACATCGGAGTGCGAGAGACGCGTAACAGTGAAAATATTAAAGAAAAATAAGAATAGAAGAATAAAAAGAACTTAAAAACAGATGGAATTTGAACAGTACAGGTAGAGACTTGTCGGCATCAATTTTACTCGAATTTGGATAGTAATAATAATATAAAAAAATAAAGTGCTATTTCGGACCTATCGTTGGATCAATAAGAACTTTTTTATCTCCAGCCGTTGCTGTCGAGTCAAACCGAAAAGGTGGACCTATCGAAGAACTGATAGAAATTAAATTACAGTATCATCTATGTCATTACTAGTACTCAAATGAAATGAATGAGATTCCATTCACAGCAGATGGAATAAACAGGAGAGAAAAGCTTGGTTGATTCCGTGACTAATCTGATTTTGTCAAACATGGTTATTCCCTATCGCATCTTATGTCAATCGGTCATTTCGTGGAGATCACACCCATTTCTTATTCAGGACGTTTTGTCATAATCCGTTAGACTGCTTGATTGGGAGCTCAAATTCAGTCTATGTAACATCCACAGTGAGAAGATCTAGGAAGACGTTGGAAGGTAGACGTGCATATATACCTATCTCATCTTATGATAACCTTCACCCAACTTCACAGATCCCCTGAAATGCCTGCTACTACTGATAGGATCAGCTAACTACACTTCCTACACTTCCTACACTTCCTACGTCTTCCTATAATAGATCTTCATACATAGGCGGAAATTGAACTCCCAGTAAAAGTAGACTAACGGATTATGACGAAATATCCCGAGTAAAAAACGCTTATTATGGGTGTGATCTCATTGAAATGCCCGATTTACACGTTCCGCCTCCGCAAAAAAGACGAAACTTGCGATGTGAACAACTCAAGTGTGTCAGAGTGTGTGCACATTTCACCGGAATGGAACGGCAGGAGAGGAGAGGTCAGGGGAGTCAGAATGAAGTAACATTCCCAAAGGAGGCGTCACACTCTGCAACAGATGCAGACAATAGAGAAAGAGGCCGATGTTGCATCTGATCACCAATCATCACACCGTATGATAGATAACGACAACCATTCACATATGCCGCTTGTGTAAATGAACAGTTATTGAAGTTCGTGCTTATTCGTAAGCATCAAGAACGGTAGACAATTGCCATTACAAGAACGAATAAAAACTTAGATGCGTGTATAAGAATAACCGCGTGCGTCATACAAAGTGCGCAAGTTGAAGCAAATGAAAATGCTTCAGATCAACAGTATTTGAAGGCAATCAAAGCGGTACTTCGTCTCGGCAGAGGCTAATTTGGCTGATAGAGGAAACGACGCATTTTGTTATGAGATACCGTGATACCCAATTTTGAAAAAAGAGGCAAATCAAGTAAAGGGGATACAGGGCTAACGTGTAGACAGGTGAACGACATTTATGAATTAAGGATAAGCTACACGACGCGAGAATAGGGAAAGCGGCAATCTGCGAGAGTCCGCAGAATTCACAACACAAGATAACGTCTATAATAGAAGGAGAGAATCTCTTTGAGGTTACCAGCCATGTGCCACCCTCCCCCTATTCTCTCATAAAAGAGTCCAAACGAGTTAGCATGGTCACATTTCGTGACATTATTTCTTACAAACACTTCCCTGAGTCGTATTTCCAGTTGATTGCAAGCAAATCTTCAGCGCAGAAAAGGAGTCCGAAATGTAAAATGTTCCCCGACTTAATACTCGTGTATTTATTTTCCTGTACAAGCTACAGAGATGCTGAAATACATATTTCTCGGACAAAATGCACATTCATAATTACAGAAGCCCAGTAATTTTTGACGTATCAGCTGAGTCCGAAAAAGGTGAAGACGTCATAAGCATATCGTAGGATTCAGCGTAACGTGCAATTAGTGTTCTTGTTACTATGGTCATAAGGAAGACCACTTTCTGGACCTCGTCAGCATGCGAATAAAATTGTGATAATGAAGTTTTGATGACGTCCGTCAATGTGTGTTCAAATCGTCCATGCGAAAAGGAACTGCATACGACTCGATGATTTGAAGGGCATTCAAATGGTGGAAGTATAAGATGTAGCGAATGAGTAGGAGCCAGTCACGACATGGAATAGCATGCACTAAGAACCATTACCAATGCATCTTGTATCATCCCCCGTGAGACTCACACTATTGTATGAGATGAGGACAAGAGA
The DNA here is from genome assembly GCA_014805445.1 of Diplogasteroides magnus. NCBI lineage: Eukaryota > Metazoa > Nematoda > Chromadorea > Rhabditida > Diplogasteroididae > Diplogasteroides > Diplogasteroides magnus. The sequence goes on along the minus strand of JACMIF010002133.1, from coordinate 5,014 downwards.
CGAATGACTACAGCATGTCATATGGGACTGTGGACTGACGGCAATCCTCATTCCTCAGTCACTCATCAAGAATGCGCATACCATCGACATCCAATAATGTGGCATTTAAACAAAATTGCTAGCCATGAGAATAGACTGCGGAAGAAGGGCAAAGGGAAATCATCTCCAGACTTTCTCTCAGTGATGTTATAATAAAAAAAATTGCATTCGCCCACTCATTTCCGTGTCAGAACAAACATAAGTTTCATCATTATTAGAATTATCATAAAGTAAGTTGCGCTAGAGCGTGAACAAGAAGCTTAATGCAAGAAAAGATCAGCATTGGTGCATACAAGCCCAGATATATTTTTTATTATCTCTTATCTTAAGTAAGAGTATGGGATAGATGTCTTCGATTGGTCTGCATGATCAAATAGAAACAGCTATGGAAGCCGTTAGTCTGCATACAAAAGCATGTTGAAAACAAAGAAGAGAAGGCGAACACACGAGCCGCCGTGATATTCAAGAAGGATAATTGCTGCACCCACACACACACAGGGGATTGGGTCACACTAACAACTTCGACAAGAAAGGAGACATAGCAGATATATGAAGGTCAACTCCCAAGTGCAAAGTCACGCTCATATAGGGAAGTATTTTTGGGGTTGTTGTCAATCTCATCCTAGAGGGAGAAGTCATTATTCCATTACAAAAGGAAGAGGGGGTGGAGACGGGAGAATAGACTATGAGAGGACTCTCGCCCTTGCTTCGAGTCTCCTTCCTAAATAGTCCACAAGGCCCTTCTTCAGCAATAAAGCTTCCAGAAACTCCGTGTCCTACAGTCGTTGCCCATGCATTCAGAAGAGTTCGAATGAGTGAGGACTTCTCTGTGACGACAGCAGGCTATCCAACAATGACTAGACCACGAGGGAAACATCCCTCTAACGGCACATGATAAGCCGACAGGAAAAGAGGAAGACGTCACAAACCCTGAGGGAAATGTATCTGATTACGGTACAACTAACCTAGAAGACAGCCAAGAATACCTACCAGTCGTGTTTTCAACCGTCTCAAAGCGTCATCACATATTCTTCACCAATGTGCAGATACAAATCATCCAACGTGAAAAGGAAAACTTCATGTCTTCATGCAGACAACAGCCACTGACATTTATAGAGTAATATCCATATATCCACCACTTCATCCACTTTATTCCACCAGGATCATGCGAAAACACTCCAGATGAACAAATGTGCAGTGGCAACGGGAACGACTTTAATCATGGGATGACTTTCAGCTGAATGTGAGCAATTTGTCACATTCGACGTAACAAAAAACTGCACATTATAGCTGACTGGACAACTTCAATAGCATCTGTTGATTGCGATATGTGACCTTTTGAGACAATTTTTTCGTCGGAACCAATTCGATAAGCTCTTGATATACTTCCGATCACCTCGGCCAACGTAAAACCATAGATTCCATCCCATTTTTGGCGTCACATAATTTCAAATTTCATCTGAGCGATTCCCACAGCCAGTTTGTGTGGTATTTCCGTCGACATTTACACCATTGCTTTCTATTTTATTGCTTTCCATTTCGAGAATACAACAAAACAGTAGAGGACTTCGTGGATGCTTGTGAAATGGGGACACGTAAGATGATGGTAGTATCAGAATTACAAAATTCCGGGCAAAGTACACAAAAGGTAGACGACAATGGAAACATTAATGCAAAAAAGGCACAGTAAGAACCGAAAATATGATTAGAATACATTAATTGGACGTGAACGAGCGTACCGGTCATTAAAGTTAGAATAATATTCAAGCACAACAATTCGAATCGCCGGATGGTAAGAACTAGATGATGCACGATTAAGACAAACATTCCACTCGGCAATAGCCACGATGAAAGAAAGGACACGAAAAGACCCGTATGGGAGCACCATTACTGCCTCAAGGGAACACTTATTCCAGACTACTTCTATTGTTATTATTATGATGAACTAGAAAGGACAAGTAAATGACGAGGATACTGGGGTGAAAGATCGAGATCACATCATATAACAAGCACCATGGAAATGAAATACTCGTAAAATTAGAATCCATATAAATAAAATGTAAATTACAAAAAAGTGATGGCTGAACAAGTGAGAATAGGCCTTGAGGCATGCATGCGTGAGTGCACTGACATACAAATGATTCCAATGCAATGGCAACACGCCATTACTCTCTAAAAAGAACGTTGATTGCAAAGACGAGTGAGATTTGCCATGAGATTACTTTTCTCCATCTGAAAATCACTCACATTCTACAGATAATCAACAATTGTATCAATCTGATCATCATGACTCACATCATTCATATTGCCCATACGGCCTGTATTGAAAGCTTGTGGAAGAACCGCCTGTTTGTTGGGCATTGTGCCGGAAGATGCGTATGAAGTTGAGTACGCACGTTGAGACACTCGCACATCTTATAAAATACACACATATATTCGAGACTCATTGAATTCGAAAGAAACTAACCTTGGTGATTATTGTGATTATTATTCCACGATCCAACCTCCATTCTTCTCGCTCCTTTATCATATCCTTCCGTTTTACCGTACATTCGATTGTCTCTACCCTTGCATGATTCCACTGGAAAAAAGGTATTCTTTAAGGTAAAAAAAAGGTAAGTTTTTCCACATAAATGGCTTATGAAAAACATGAAAAAGCCTACCTTCACCGTAAGAGTTATGGTATTTCTTATTATTAACGGGGAATCGGTTAGTCATGGTGTCTCCAATGCTGTTAGAACGACCCTGATTGAAGACTCTTTAGTGTTTTCTCAGTCTATTTCGCTCACCACTCTAGAAGAATAATGTGATTGACTAGACATGTGACAGGACGTGTAATCATACTCATTCGTCAATCCAGACACACAGTCTCCATTGCTAAGTGTCTCTTGACTATCAAATACGTCCATCATACTTTCCTGACTGCCATATGATGAAAGAAGGGCTGCAAATGATTCTTCTTCCATAAACTTTCAATAGTAACACAACGATACTGACCATTCGCATCAGAATCCGCCTCCTCATTACATTCATGCACACTTCCCATTCCTTGTTCTGATGTAGAACTTGTTGATGTCTACAAAAAGGATGTAAAAACTTGCTATGATCACAACACATACACGGAAGGAAGTGAGAAAAGGCCGAGGCAACGCAATCTTTTCGAGATGAGCAGCAGTAGGAACTCCAATAGGAGGAAGCGATGAAGGAGAATCACGCTTGGGCTGGTAACGATGATTGGTTATGCAATAGAAGCGGTCTACCTTGAGATGTTCCCCAATGGCAGAAGGAACAGTTGGAGAAAGTGACACATTTGATTCACAAGTAGATGCCCTGGAGGATGTGCATTCGTCAGATTGACTAGTCATTGATTCTGCAAAGAGACGTTTATATATATAAGAAAAAAACAAAAGTTAGCTTTCAGATTCAGGGGATGACGACACTTGCGCACAAACACATTTATTTGTATAACCCTTTCCCAATGAATATTTTTTACTAACTTCTGCCATAGAAATATTCGTCTCTTTGAGACGACCATTTTTCACTATTGGAGCGTTTTATATCTCTTCAATGAAAAAGGTTATGGAGCATTGTGCAAAAGTGTCATGATCCCAGATTCAGTGTTATCCTGGCTTTTAAGAAACAGTAAAACTGACCAGCAGACGCAGAAGATCTTCTATACAATGGAACAAAAACAGGAAGGCCGTTTTTTGTCCACTCTACATCTTCACGAATTCTATCGTAGTAGTCAGAATATAAACCAAGGCCTCCAATATCAATTCTGAAAAATCGAAATTGTTCCTTGAATGGCTGAACGGTCTGCCAATCGTACACATACCTCAAGTTTTCGACTTCCGCAGCTTGAGCGCCCGAGGCGACGGTTTTTGCACCATTGACAGTAACAAAACCAGTCAAAGATTCTTCTGAAATTCCTCCATCGTCTGCGAGAGAATTGTAACTAAGCTCGCGCTGAAATTAGAAAAAAATCTTTCTAAATTTGTTGCATATTTCGCAAACCTGGAGATGTGGACTGGTTTTGGGCGATGAACAGCCCGAACTGTGTTGTGTTGACGACTCAATCTTGACTTGGGATAACTAAATAGACTCTACAATGACAAACAGACATAAAATCTACATAAAAATGCGACACAAACATTAATTTCACCAAATTGGCCAAAATGTTCGCAAAAGCTAAAAGCGCGATTTGAAAATTGCACAGCGCGGGAAATCGCAATTACCGTATGCTCTTACTTGGAAGGATGCGGAGAGAGTGAAGACTGGATCGCCTATCCTGTCCCTCATGTCCTCTTTCAAGAGTTTCCTTAATGACATTAAAATGTAAGGGTATATGTAGAAATTGTAACACTAATAAGTATTTTAGATAAAACGATTGCAAGTGAAGTGAAATGAGACGGGCAACAATAAGAGGAGACGATCACGCTAACAGTGTGAGGTAGAAAATGAATGGACCATTGGAAGTGAACTAATTGTTTCCTCTGGCAACATCGTTCATATTAGTATGCAGAGATATGAGAGAGAATGAATAGAGACGAGAGATGGAGAGTGCGAATCTATGGAAAGGATGAGATCAAAGAAGGTGCAGAAAGTAGGTCACACAAGTATTCATTCCATCAATCAATATCGAAACAACGAAATACTTGGATTACAAAACTGTCACATGAAACGGTTGAGGTTGGAAGACAGAGCAGAGAGAGACAGGGAAGTGGAGGATGGGGAAGGGGGGGGGGGGGGTATATCTACAGCATTGGGGGTGGAATGGATGATCAACCGCCCCGGGGCCGGCCCCCCCCCAGGGGCCAGGCACGCCGGGGGGGGGGGGGGGGGGGGGGGGGGAAGGGTGGTTTAGAGGGGGGGGGGGGGGAAGTAAGTGGGGGGGGGAGGGGGGGGGGGGGGGAGGTGTGGGGGGAGGGGTGTGTAGGAAGTGTGAGATAATAGAGGAAGTGTTTGTTTGTGGGGT
>JACMIF010002132.1:0-14687 GCA_014805445.1 Diplogasteroides magnus | reverse complement strand
GAATTTTGATCTCAGTTTTGGACACTCCCAACCTACCGCTATCCAGCGCACATAGTCATTGCATTTGGTTTTGACCCCACCCTCAGACCGTTCCCTGGTAATGTCATTGTTCTTAACATTTTATCAGGACAAATTTTCAGATTATATTATCCTAATGCATATCATATATAATATCCGTGTAATAAGTGATGTTGCAGCAACTTCTCTTTCTCATCGAGAAGTTGTCTGTGCAGTCGCCGATGGAAGAGAAACAACTGAAGAGACACTGCATATCGGCACTCATTCGACTCATCACAGACTATCCAGTCGCGGCCAAGGTACAGACTATACCGTATCGGGGAACTAGGGAATGGGTTTTGTTGAGTCTACGGGACCTCAGCCGGGTGCAACCGATGAATTGTATCGAGAACGGAGCACAAATATTACATTGATAGTGTTGAACGGTGTCCATTTTTGTTATGTTCATTGTCTTGGTTTGGCAAAATACCGTATTTCATTTTTGACGGAGATTGTATGTGGAATTTGTTTTCATTTTGCCAACAAGCGCAGTGTTCATTAGGATATATAATTCCTTCTTCTTTTGAAGCCTTTGTATAATTGTAACCAATTTATTAAGGTGTACTGGGCGGAAATCTTCCAAATGTGTGAGAGGATATCGGCCACTTCAACTCTCATGCAGAATGCCCAGATTGCGAATGTAAGAGCTTATTGTCTTTATGGAAACGTGACACTCACAAATGCTTATCTATGAACACTACATTTGGAACTGTTTCTCATCGGCCATGAGCGTCGAAAAGTTCCAAAAGACCGTGCTCCTAATGTACAGTTAATTTTTGTCTCGTTGACATCTTTATAGTCATTGGTGTATGTTATGCATCTAAAGTGGCCTTATGCTCTATCACAGGCGATCGCTGCTCTGTCTAACATTGCACCATCGACAGAGGACAGGAAGAAACTGTTGGAAGTGGCACTGGCACCACAATTGGAGGCATTGCAGAGGATGCAGGGGTCTGTTCTTCTTATATTTGTAGAGTAGTCGAGAATACTGTATGCAAAAAATGCGAGTGAGACCTCATATATCGTCCGTCTATGACGAAAAGATTGATGGAATGATTTGATTGCAGTCTGTTCATGGACAAGTTTTCATTTCTTCGAGGGACAGGATTCACTGAACCTCCCCCTCCAATGGAGATGGCAGATGAATTCGAAGGAGTCAGGACAAGGAAGATGGTGGGAGAAGTTGGAGTGACAGTACTACACAACATGAGAAAAATGAATAGATGCCATTTTTGTTCATTGAAACGCAGCTCAACTGGAGATTCTATAATAGCTTCACCGAACTAAGAGTTGAATATTTTTAAAAATATATTCTTTGCAGCTTCGTTCTACTCTCTCTGCCATCGAGGGTATTGTCCAGAAGGTATTGATATATTTACGATATTGTAACCGTAATTTTATGTGTCTTATAAATTGATTGTTAATCCAGCAATGATATTATTTAGGTACCGAACTTCTCAATCATCGCTCCTATCATCGTGCCAAAATGTGAGGCGTTCGCCAGATTGCTCAGGTACCAAAATGATACAACAAAATGTAATATTTAGTCGATTAGCCCTTATCCAATGCCATGAAACTGTATTGTGCTCGGCATTGCCAAAACAACGTTCTATTATAAGTTCTATTATAAGTTCTATTATAAGTTTTTATAGTTAAATGTCAGAGCATACCATCACTTAACTATCATATATGGGTCATATCTCTTGGATTGTTCAGGATCCTCTTCGAATTATACGATCCCGAAGTTCTGGCTGCAGTGCATCCTGACTACGCTGGAATGTTGGAGATTCCCCATCTCGAACGACAGGCCATTTACTGTAAGTGGATACTGTATTACACATTTGCAATATTTCTCTATTTCTGCGCCTTGTTGTGTATAGGCTGTTGTACATTTCTACAAGGATCGTGTCAATAACGTTGCTGACACAACGAGAACGATCTTTTTCAACAATCAACAATAAGCTCCTTCTCAAGCATGGAGACGAAGAATGTGTACCAAGATGGTCGACAGACCTTCTCCCTCCCTTCCCCTAGCACCCTCATCAAGAAATACATTGTGAAGAGAGAACAATCATGCACTGTCAATATACATTGAAGCCAGCCCGTGTTTTATCTCGAATAGCATCGACTACTTCTCTTCGTTTGTTCATTCGAAGGGCCTTCATGATTACTTGTCCAGCAGATCCTTCAGTTTCCTTCAACAATTCATTCACTTCTCTCTTCTCTCCATTCCACTCACCCATAAATGGTACTCATGGCGGGCCTCTTGTCGGGATTCTTGTCCCAACACTGCATCACAAGCTTCTCCAATGTCTTCGGACACTCCTGAATATTCATCCTCATCATGCACAAGGAGTATTCCCCACAGGAGGCATCGTCATTCTGTAATCAGTCAGGACGATCTTGGCCCTTGTCTGGAGTCGAGTCAATCCGGGATAAGGGTCGCTGCCATTTGCGTAGATCTCCCATACCTCAACAACTTCCCCTCCCCCACTCATCTCTTCTCCGACCTACCAATATTCCATATGCCCATACATCAGTCTTGAGAGAGAATATCTTCTCCTGTAGAGTCTCAGGTGCCAGCCACTTCACGGGAACTTTGTCCAGAGTGTCATCGTGTAGAATTGCCTTGTCATCACTCATTCCAAAGTCAGAGATCTTCAGGACCTCAAATTCATCATTCAACTTTTTATCTTTCTTTCACCCAACATTCTTGTTCGTGAGAAGACAATTCCTTGCAGCAATGTCTCTGTGGATGCACTGTTGTTTCTCCAAATACGCAAGTCCATCCGCGGCCTCAATTCATTCCTTTCACCCCTCAATCCCCCACTCAACACACCTCCACACAGAAACGAAGTTTCTCTTTCAGAGCCATTTTCTTTCCGTTGGCCTTGACAATACCCAATACAGATCCACCTGAAGACTTCCTTTTCCTCTTATTTTTCTTCTCTTCTCTTACCATCACAACATTCCATTACAATCATCAATGGATGTTCATGTACTGCCACTCCAAGGATCTGTATTCCCTTTCCTTTCCTCCCATTCATTCCATTCCACTCACCCTCACTACATTCCTGTGGTCATACTTCCTCATCATTCGAGCTTCCTTCAGGAACTTGTTTCTCGCATCACGACTTGCCTGAACATCAAGATGAACTACATTAATACATCCTTCCAACCTCTCCCTTCATCGTCTTGACTGCAACCTTCTCTGTTCCCTTCTCTGAGACGTACTCAGCCAGGAACACCTGCGAGGATTACGGTAGGCAACGAGGTAGTGAGATGGGTCACCTCTCCGAACGCTCCTTGTCCGAGTTTCTTGACGAGAAAGACAGCGTCGTGGTTGATGATCCATGCAGGACGATCAATGGCTGAGTGAATGAGTTGAGAGAAGAGAATGTGAATGGAGGAACCTTTTCGTAATTTTGCATTGGAAGTAGAGGACAGAGCACTCTTTGTCGATCTCAATCAGTCATTTCTCTTCCTTTTTCTTCTATTATTCTCTTACTTGTACCAATTGATGAGGTCAGACACTGACTTCTCCTTGTGAGTTGCATCCACGAAGAATCCTGCACCTTGTTCCTGAATCGAGGAAGTCAAGGGAAGTACGGTATCAATTGGATTGACCTGGTTGATCACAAAGTGTTTGACTCCTACTTCAGTTCTGACAGAGAGACAGAGTACAATGACACCTGTGAGTGTCTGTCAACAGTGAATGACCTCTTCCCCACCAGTGCTGTGTTCTGTCTTCCTTAGAATGAAGTCTCCTTCTTTCTTCAGAAGTGCTTCTGCATCTGTCCTGAACATCCATTCTCCTCTCCTCCTCCTCCTCCTTTTCCTTCCTACCGTGGGATGAGTCCATGGTAGAATTCTGCATTACGTACATCATCTGTGATACTTCCTTCATCGTCCTGTTAAGTATCCTCTACAACTTCCTCCACACATTGAACATACCACTCCCTTCTCCTCTCCAGTCTTCCTTTTTTTCTTCGGTCCTTCACCCGAACTTCCCATTCCAGAGGTCATTCTTCACAGGAATACTGTAGAGGATTACTGTAGAAGGGAGACAGGGGGAGACAAACTGAGAGAAGTCGATCGGCCAACCTCCTCCCACCAGAACGAAATATGAAAGTGAACGAATGAGCGGGGGACAGACTATTTGCACGCAGCCGGCAAAGAATGAAGTGGAGAGAGCACCGTCTCATTTTGTCTGTCCAGTCAAATTCAGAAATCATATTCAAATTCGCGTTGTTTGAGATACCGTCGAATCGGTTATAGAAATGGAACACTTGAACAGGGATTTGTTCATTCTCCTGTTGGAAAGAAAATTGCGCTTTGAAAACAAACTGTTATCGTAAAACAGAAGACGGTGACGAAAAAATCCTATTTTCGCAAATAACTTTGTCTCTAGCCTTTCTATTCAGTTCACGAACACTTTCGTCTAACTATCGTGTATCGTTATGAGAAAAGATTGATCTGGATAGTGAAATGTGGAATTGCTGAATGAAAAGCATTGACTTGCAGGCACGATAGGTCATACTATGGAGGAAGCAACTGGAAGGAAGACAGTGGACACAAGGAGTGGTGTAGCATTGGCTATTGCATTCCTGTCGGAGGTCAATGATACACTGTAAGTGGGAAATCGCATTTGGGCCGGGGTTGTCCATCCCATTTTTGAATGCACCGACTTTTTTCTATTTATTTCGAATCATACTATTTGAATAGGCAATCATATTCATGAGTATTAAAATTCGCCATTATCATGTACTTTTCCAGCCAGTCAATTCTTTCGATCTGTGCCACGAAGTTCAGCAATACTTTCTTCAGTCTTCCCTCTCTCGCCGGTGAGTTTGGGAGGCTGACGCTGATTGTCCTATGAAAATGATGTTTCAAAGTTACGGTCAAAGACTCGCCTTCTGAGGCATTTCATATTGACCAGAATGCTTGCAGAAATTCTCGACTGCACGACGGCTAATCTGGAGAGAGTGCCGGACTTCAGGGTACGGTATTGGCTGAAGAAGGGATGGTGAGTAAAACAATTGCTTCTTTGAGTAACTTTGTATTTTGCCACGTTTCTACTCTTTCTATAACCACGCACGAACATTTCGTATTACTAATTCTTATGCGTGGAGTGTGAAAATATTGGATTCTCTATTTCGAAAGTTAATTTCAATGAGAGTAACCCCCCGCTTTAGCCTTGTTGTACAAGAATATTATGCATTTTTATGCCAACGTTTTCGTGTGAATGATAAATGATCTGTTCATTGTCATTGCAGGCCTTCATTCTACTCAACTTGTCCTCCCACCCTCTATCCAATCATCATTCCTTCACTATCTCGCATCTGTGCCTACATGAACGACCATCTGCAGTCGGTGTGGGCCACCGTTTCTGCCATTGACTACGGTAGGTTACGGTATCTGCATTCAAGTCCTTAATGCTGTATTCTAAACATTAATATATTATATTTTTCTGTTTCATTTGAAATCTTTCAATTTTTATTTTACTAAACGTGCCGCAGATATCAGTACTCGCGTAATCTTAGCGAACAGCATGACACATTATTCTGTTCACCAATAATTATTCAGTGCTAATAGTGTAATTGCAGAGTCTGAGCCAACAGAGGAGGAACTATTCCAAGAGCACATGACTTGTCTTCTCTCACGTGATTACATTGCATTCCTCCGTTCTGTCTTCCTTCAGGAACCGGGAGGTACAAGAGTCAAATGAATTATCCTTTTGCTTGCTGTTTCGTTGTAGTTATCGAAAGTTTGTATTGAATGATCGTTTTTTTCATACGACGATAAGATCACGAAGGATATTCAACTATGAAATTCGTTCTTATTGCAGGAAAGGCCAAACAACAGCAGGGAGATGAAATGGAAGAACAGAAAGAGGGGAAAGAGAGTGGAGGACCACCCATTCAGTCACTATCACCACTTGGAATGCATGTATTCGATATGGGAGGTAAGACTTTGCCACCATGTCTGCAAGAATTCGATTGATCTCCAAATTGTTGCGTACAATGTTTAACACCGTTTATGTCGAAGATACAGTTGATTGTAATCTGTAAAGTAGTATTGTGGATAGAATGATTGATTGTGTGAATATGACTCCCTTTCAGGTCCTCTTCTCTCTTCATTTGTGGCCTCTGCCTTCCATGCCCTTGCATGGAGAGACACACAGACTTGTGTTCGTGCCATCCCAGTAGCCAGGGCACTTGTAGAGAAGGTTCGTCTCACTTTTGAAGATTATCATAATTATGAATCATAAGCCAAACGTCTTATGTTTTACTTTGCCTTATTGATTGGCGTGAGTCTTCCTAGGTTACCTAAATGTCATACTGTAACGGGCTCCAGTAGGCTGTGCTTACATAGGGCACATAATGTCGAATAGCGCCTCATCCGATTCAGTTTCAATCGGATCATACAATTTTATCATACATGCTTTTGAATACAAAAAGAGGGAACGAATTCATTTCAGTTGTCTTCTTCATTCGTGGAAGATGCTGCAGTTTTCGCCTTCTACTGCACTCTACAGGTTATACTTGTTCTTGACGATGCTTTAGTCAATGTATTTGTGATTTGTCAAAAATTTGCTTATTATGCGTGTTTGCGTACGATTGATGTGAGAATAGACATCGAGAATGAATGGAAAGTAATTGCAGAATTATGTGCAGTAGAACACAATTTCGAATCCTCTATCATGCCACAAGTCGCGAAAACGGTAACTAGAGGTTAATTCTATTTTCTTCAGAGCATGCGAATTCACGGATCGGACGAGGTCGCAATAGGACCACTGCTTGCACTCGTATTCAATACATACCTGGCTATGGTAAGTAGAAGAGAAATATCTTGCGGATTTGCACGAGTAACTTTTCGATGACATTGCATCAGCCATAAAATTGTAATGTCTCTTATCTTTTTGGCTGTGGTGAATTTGATTTAAAAATGTAAGATAATTGAGGAGGATATTCTGAAATGTCTATTATCATGCTGCATCATTATTTAAGAGATGATGCCATTCAGCAGTAAATAATTTATTCAGAGACCGCACACAACTGCCTTCGTCTCCGTTCTCAGCGAGCTGCCAGACACGTCTCCCGCCACGATTGAGACATTCGACAAGAAGGTGAGAGGTTACTGTAACTGTAGCTATGTGTTTAACTGTACATTACTTGTAATAAATATATGTTCGTTGTCGTCCTTTTTCCTTGTGATAAACTCAATGTCAGATTGAATAGCTCACTCTCAGGTACAAGCTATCATTGCGGGAACGGAAGAAGTACCAGAGAAAGCAAGGAAGGAAATGGTCAAGAAGCTACTCAGACCTATCATTTCGGTCAGTGCAAGTCAAACATTTTCTCTCCTTTTTTCTGTCATAGTTGCCATTTGCTGCTGTGGTTTCATGGGCATACGGTAAGATGTAGCCCTGACAATGAGGATAGTTCTCGATGGCTTATGGCAAGCTGTAGAATAGCGATTGTATCCTTGTTGTTGGTTTATCCGATGTGTTAAGGTGACTCTTGGAGAAATGGGTCGTCGTCCCGTTGAACTTCGTCCTCTTCCTCCCATTGAGAAGAGATGTATTCCCAAACCAGAGGCTGACTATGCTGCAGTAGCAGATTTCTTCGGTCATGGGTGAACAATTGCCGGTCATTACACTAAACACAGTGCCACCCACAATATTTATTATAGAAATTGATCAAGTTGTTGTTTGTTGTTAACCTAGACTTATATCATTGTCAACTCGACCGTATGATTTGTATTCGGGTCTAATGTCTTCGTCTCCCTTTGCCTTATCATATCTTGTGATAGTAAACGAAATTATGGAAGTTGCACAAGTAGCGTTTGTTATCTGTTTTATGAGTACTATGCACTGGCTATTCCTTACTATCCTGGGTTTGTACTGTTTTGTAAGTGATTCCACTACTATTCTCACGTGGCTAATGTTTGGTACCGATATCTATGCATGTCCCTCCGCCCTTCGACATTAATGCCAATACAAGTTCTCATATTGTTCGGGATTCTTTTATCGTAACTTCTAGCTTGATCGATTTGTTATGCTTCGATCTCAAATTGGCATAAACTTGTTGCATGTGTATATGAGTGAACGAAGGATGGATATAATGACAACTAGGGTTTCAAAATCGAGAGTACGGGGAGGGGAGGGGGTCAACATCCCGACTTGCAACAGAGAAGTCGAACTTCCGACAATCAACGATATTGATCATTCATGCCGGCCGGCGACAGATATCATGCAATACTTACGCATTTCAATCAATACTATTGCATGTCGTGATTAATAGTGAGGAAAATAAAGAGAGTACGGATAAACAGCCGACAGCGCTGACTAGAGACCTCGAAACGCATATTTCTAACCTCCCGGTTCTAGCCCGAGCGGTCGTCCTTCTACCTTATAGACAACCGATCGGACGGGAATTGGGAGGTTATAAATATGCGTTTCGAGGTCTCTAGCGCTGACCACAGAGACTGAAAGGAATGAGGAAAGCCGACTTCATTTATATAATTTTGCTCTTTCGTATTCGTTGTAATTTTGAACCATTTGATAACTGAACGCCCTGCACTGCTCAAACTGGGATGTTCGATAAAGGTCAAAATTCTTTATCACAATGCATCTCAATTCTGATCCGACTTGTGTCTGCATCCTTTATAGTTCGGTCCTGGCATCTTTTTCTTCACACATTGTGCCAACTTTCCCTTCACTTGTTCCACTCCATGTTCACATTCATCTATCTTCTCCTTCATATCGTAGAATCGCTTGCTTGACTCTTCTTCAATCCTCAGACTACACGTTTTCTCCCATTCTTCCTTCGCTTCTTCCATTAAGCATTCAGCTTCTTCCATTCTGTCAATGCAATCAGCATCCAGGTTTATCCTTTCTTCCAATAGTCTTTCCCTCGCAGACTCGCATATTTCGATCTTCTTCCTCCATTCTTTTACCAATTTCTGCTTAACAATGCCGAACATTCTCCTTTGACTTGTCAATTGGGTCTGGCATTCGTCTGTTGGCAGTCTGCATGATCTATTGTACATATTCTTGACCTCCTCCTCTCGTTTGTCACAATCCTCATCATCCTCCCTCCTCTGTTCATCCATTCTCTCAACACATTCACTTTCAATGTCCAGCTTCTCATTGTAGCACTGTTTCTCTATAAGTTCCACTCTATTCTCGCATTTCTTCTCCTCTTCAATCCTCTGTAGAATGACTGTTTGGTTGCATCTTTTCTCCATCAGAATCCCCACTTCCACCACTCTCTTCTCACAATTCTTCTTATTCCGCGTCTTCTGGTCCTCAATTTTGATGAAACATTGCTTTTCCTGTTGGTCCTTCTGTTGGTTAACAATCTTTCTGCACTCCTGTTCCTTCTTGGTGACATGCTTCTCAACTACTTTCCTGCATTCTTTCTCGAGTCGCCTCTTCTGTTCTTCCATTTCTTTGGCGCATTTCTTTTCTCGCTTCTCTTTGTCTTCCTTCAACCGTTGAATTACAATCAGATCAATCTCCTGAGTCATTTTGCATTCCTTATAATCAGCCAAGGTCGGTTCCGGTAGTCGTTTCTTACATTCTTCCAGTATGTTTCTCGTCAATTCCGCTACTTTTTCCTTGAATTCGACTTCCATTATTTTTCTCAGTTGCTGTAGCTTCTTGTTGTATTCATACTTGAGGATTGACTTCACATTTTCAATCCTTTTCTTCTCGTTCTCAAGCTCCTTCCTTTCCTGTTCAAGCTTATGTCGTTCATTCTCCAGTTTCTTTCTCTCCTCATCAATCCTCACATAGCAGACTTCTTCCAATTCCTCATGTTGTTCCTCTAGCTTCACAATACATTGTGCTTTCATCTTTGCTATCGTTTCCGTGCAGTTCACACCTCCCAGTCCTCTTACTCCACAGAGACCTCCCTTTCCATTGTTCTGGAAGATGAGATAGTGCTTCTTCTTCATCTTGATGGTCATGAATCGTCTTGCATTGTGTAATGCATAGACGAATCCATGATCATTTGACACAACGAGTTGCCATCCATTTCCCTTCTTCTCATTCAATCCATTCATCACTTTCTGTGCAACTTCTTCATCTCGACTGTGCTTCTTCAATGCAAAGTGTAGATTCTCCACAATGTAGTCCTCCAATGACAACTCAATGTTCTCCTTTGTTTCTATTGATTCCTTGATCTCTTTTCTGGTTGGAATGATCCTGAATGAGTCAATTGTATTTCTCTTGACATCGTAATGCAGGGAATCTGAATTCGATCGAATGCAAACACACCTTGATTGTCTCCTTCCATTGACACTTGAGTAGAGCGAACTGGGGCCGTTCTGAAGTTGTTATTTAAAAGGAAAATTTGAAACTGCATGGGCTACTGCAGCTTGATTTGTGAATAGATCTTCTAAATGAACAACCTCAGCATTGGTGTTGTTTTGGAATGATGCAGATGACGCTATGGATAGCAGTACAGCCAGAAGGAGAAAGATGCGCATCCTAAAATTCGTAAGTGTAATAAATATAAATGGCAATGGCACTCTCGGAACTCCATTTAGAAATACGAATCATTTCGCGCCAGTTGATCATTACTAAATGATGATGCAAGCAATATTGTGGAAATATGCGAATATCTGTGGGTCTACGTCAATAAACAATCGTAAATTATGAAGTGAGGATCGAATAGAGATACAAAGGAAACATTCTTCCGTAGAGGTAATAGAACGTTGAAGAATGAGCGGAGTGAAGAGAAATGAATTGAGGAGTGTTATATAGGACATCTTCTGCCAGTTCCATCAGTGTTATCATTCATTTTCGTCACAATCCCACGCTACGTATTTCATTCAGCGTTTG
The DNA here is from genome assembly GCA_014805445.1 of Diplogasteroides magnus. NCBI lineage: Eukaryota > Metazoa > Nematoda > Chromadorea > Rhabditida > Diplogasteroididae > Diplogasteroides > Diplogasteroides magnus. The sequence goes on along the minus strand of JACMIF010002132.1, from coordinate 3,778 downwards.
TGCAGAAAATTAAGAATTAATCAAAATACGTCATAGATATGTTAAACGAAAATGATTTGCTCAAATTGCTAATTTGACATTAAAATAATGCATACTGTGGAAAAATTCCTGATTGGATAATTTCACCTACATATTATACAAAACAGAAAGTACGAAGAGACAGATTCTACTCGCCAACGATTTGTTTTCATTCCTAAATTCTTTGTGGACACCCGGAATTTGGGGACATTTCACTGGCACCATACAATGAGAAAATAACTTATGCCCCCTCAAAAACATATTTCACTTAACCTCGTAAGACTTTGACAAGGCAAAGAATTTCTGTTCCTTGACATGTGTTTAGATATTTATATCTAGGTTACCATTTCTTATAATTACGTGAAAATTATAATTACTTGAAAGACATGAAAGCCGAAGACACGGAGCATTATTTATCTGTCTGTTACTTAATATTCAAATGATGATTTTGTGAAATGAACAGGATAATCGATCAGCGCGAATTTATTCAGAATATTTTCTGCTATCACAGTTCTCCCCGGTGCTTCTTCTGTAGATATCTTGGATTCGGTTTCTTGCATTCGGTTGTGGTCGGTGGCATACGGGATGTGGTCGTTCTATCGGAAGGAGTCGGGGTAGTTGATTTCGAAGTAGTGGGTGTCTTAGTTGGAGGAGTAGTGCGGGTTGTTGTGGTATGTCTAGTAGTAGTTGATTTGGTAGGTGTGGTCTCAGTTGATGAAGTAGTGGTGGTGTTATGGTAGATCTGGTAGTAGTCTTCTTGGTTGTGCTCGTTGATTGTGTGGTTGGTTTTGGTGTTGTCTTGGTAGTGGTTGTTTCTTTTCGAGTCGTTGACGTTGTAGTTCCTCTTGATGTTTGTCCTGTAGGCGTATTAGTTATTCCAGGGCCATTAGGTGTGGCCGTGATGCCTGGTGGGATATCAGTTGTAGTGGGAAGGGTTCCATTTCCGCGGAACTGGACGAAGATGTAGTGCGCTATAGGAACTTGGACATTCAACATGCGGTTGTAATCTCGGAATGCGTAGAACATTTCCTGTTTGGGGGAAACGAAGACTTGCCAGCGTAGCTTCTGCCCGTATTTCTGATTGATCGCAATGCTCAATAGGCTAGACACTTCCTCCATTCTGTCATACTTGTTGACTGTTTCATACAGTCTGTCTATTATGAAGTTTTCGTAATGCAGGGGCACATTGCGTGCTGTCGTTGTACCGTTCTTGAGCTCCGCCCTGGAGACTCTGAAATAAGATTTATGAGAGTAAGCGGTGACAGATTTAATTAAAACACACACATTTTGGTTGTTATCATAAAAATGGCACACAGAAAAAATACTGCCATTTCCCCCCAATTTGTAGTCATTCTTCTCCGTGGCGCTGTTGTCCCATTCCCTCATGGACAACTGCGCAGCGGAGAAGAATGACGACGAATTGGGGGGAAATGGCAGTATTTTTTCTGTGTGGGTGGTGTACAGAATAGGGAGGTTATATAGGGATAAAACTTTTCGGATTCGCTTACTAGGAAGGTCGTTTAATATTGCACTTATCGATCGCTCTCTTCCGGTTATTACTCTTGGACAGAGATCTCAGAATAAGGTCTAACTGCCAACCTTATCTCAGAACCATAATCGCAAATCTCGATTTTGCGTATCAGAAAGACATCAGGTGACCGATCTCTCACCAACTTCTACTATCCATGAGGAGGATAGCAAGACTGAAATCTATATCTTTCTTTTCCTGTATTTGACCGAAGGAAAGAAATGTGACTCCCCGTTGAGTTCTAACAACTCTAATAAAGAACCGTTTTTTGTATTTTCTCAGAAATTTTATCGCTTCTTCTCGAAAGTATTTTACTTGTAGATTTCTATCTTATTCTTAACGGTAGGGTGTCGCTTGCGAGGCATTTAACATTTGTTTAGTGCATTCGTCGTGTCTCTATTCTCAGCGGTGCGGTTGTCTCTGCAATTTATAGACAACCGCATCGCGGAGATTAGAGACATGACGAATGCACTAAATGCCTCGCAAGCGACACCCTACTTAACAGGTTTTGCTCATCGATCTTCTTCTCACTTTTGAAAGAGTTCAATTTTTTTAATAATCGGAACATACTTTTCATTCTTCGCAAGGATCATCATGGGAAGAATAGCAACGAGAATAATAATCCTCATTGTCATACGAATCGTTGCTGGGGTTCACAAACTCTAGCAGATGAGGAATGATGGAACATGATCAACATGTGTCTTTTATGGGGACATCACTTGCAAAAGAAATCTTTCGCACGCTGCATACTATCCTGCAAATGCAAATGACAGCAAACGTCATGCAGTTACGAGCAGAGGATTGCAAAGAAGTTCTGAAGATTGCAACTCGGAGCTGTTGTCTATCCTTCGTAGAGTGAACCGCCCCGCGGAGATTAGACGAATGAGAAATGTACTTTATTACCGTTTTAGTACCCCTAATGTGCACCAGTATTTTCTAGCACTCGCGGTCACTTTGCAATGTTTAATGCTGAATGGTCTTTTTCCAGAAAGTTGTATTACTTCAAAATCCGCTTTTAATAGTGTGTGAATGTTAAGCATATCATATGCTGCATATGGTAATAATCATTGGCTCGTGAAAACTAGCAAAAATATAATCTATGTTTTCTAGCATTATGTTGTGGTTACACATTGTACGGAGTCTCTCAAAACTAAATTGTCGTGCAAAGACACGTATGATTTCTTGCATAAAAAGGACATCAACATGTACCATGTTCTCATATCGTTTTGAAATCAAAGAATGAAATAGATCATATAGACTTTAAAAACAAAAAGGGAAACAAACGCTATAAAAGTATAGCGACTATTAATCCTCCCGACAAGATCAGTAAGTTTCGAAAATGATTCATGAAATTGACAGCGTTAGTAGTTCGCTTCTTCCGAAAAAGTGGCACTCTAAAAAATTATTTACACTGACCTAGATACAGACCTAGATACTTATAGTTTTTTTTGTAGATTCTCCATGTTTTTTTAAAAATATTTTTTTATCAGGGCTGCTGTTTTCATCAACACTTTATAGTCTTCATAACGATTCTGATTTGATTTGACGAGATGAGCAACTTCGTTGTTGGAACGGACTCTTGAAATTCAAAAATACTAAAGTTAGCAGTGCACTTTTTCCAGGAAATGTGGCGTTCTGAAATACATTCCATCAAATGTGCAAGTTTTTCTATAATTTACAAAAGACCCTTGTTATTTGATTTATCGACTGACGGGTATTATAAAACACTTTCAATGATTTGGCTAAAGGGAATTGATTCTTGGAACGAAATTGCCTACCAAATCAAAACAAATACTCATTGTCATTGCAGTCCCTCGTCACGAAGAAGGAGTCATGCTCATTCATCTACTCATTTTCTGTGATAGGGGGTAACAATATGACATTTTGACCATAGAACTTGACCCTGACTATGTGAATGGATAAACAATGCGATGGAATGTAATGTTCTTTATATTACATAAATCTGAAGAAGTGATGTGCACAATCGATACGGCAAAACATTTATGCAGAGACAATTCTTGTATCAGTTCCTCTTCAGTTGTCTTTTTTTGCAGTGTGTCTTACGTTTCTTAAAGGAGCCGTAAAGGGAGATTTATTTGCATGCACTTTCGGCGGTCAGTCTCTCCAATTCCCCCACTTTCTTGTCGTCAGAGCGGTCTACTCTGACAACGAGAGAGTAAAGGAGTTGGAGAGACTGACCGCCGAAAGTGCATGCAAATAAATCTCCCGTTG
>JACMIF010002131.1:0-16373 GCA_014805445.1 Diplogasteroides magnus | reverse complement strand
GCCCCCCCCCCCCGCCCCCCAAGTCGCTAGAGAAGTCATCGATATTATGATTTCTAAAAGGTATATTGGACTGGTCTGGTTAGTATGCTCGCTCTAATCTCATCTTTGCGTGGCAATTGTGTATTTCGTTAGTGTTTACGACCTACATACACTGTTGATTCTGATTTCAATATGTTTCAACCGTATAAAATATAGGCAGGAGTAGCAGTTCTATTTGGTGATGAGCTTGATTTCATAATTCTGAATTTGCCTCTTTGCACAGCTAAAAAACTCATAATACATGCCAGGGGAAGAGGGGAAAAGGAGTTGTTGACAAGTAGTGGGGGGAAGTCGTCTAGAGAAGTCTTCATTACCAATGATCTTTCACAAATGCCATGCTATTTGGCCATCCACTCCCCCTCCGACAACAGTCTTCCGGGTGGAAGGCAGATTGATTGCTTTTTGGTATATGTTTCAGTTCTACCATTTATTTGCCGTTGTTCCTTCTACGCGTTCGTTTCCTCATCAAATTCAAGCACCACATATGTTTCATGCAGTTTCTCTTTTTCTAAACTTTTATCATAATCAGAATGCTGGCAATTTTTGGCGAAGAAGATTAGGTATTAATTAAATGTTAATTGTTATCGGCAGCTTGACTATTTTATGCATTGTGTTTGTTTCAATGTGACTATTATTGTGGAAAATCAACTTGATATACCGGATACACGCACTCCATCTGGCTGACTACTGTGCCCTCTAAATTTTAAGTGATATTCGTCGTTTCTCTGACAATTAGTCATGATTTTAAATAGGTTTCACGCTCAACATATAGAGGCTGACTTTCAACTCCGCTATCACAATAATATATATTTAACGAAATATCCCTCTGTGAAAAATAACCCATAAAGTATTCAAACTGCGAACGATCATGTTAGTGCTGTTTGGTCTTTGGCATTCCGATTCCGTGATTAACAGGAACCAAATTTGTGCATGATTCCCCATCTTCTCGAGCGCAAAACTGTTGGTTGATGTCTTCTTTTCTAATCTTTCCCTTCTGCCGAAAGCTGACGTAACCGGCAGAATATCATAATTAGTCATCGCTCCACTAGTCTTCGCTTTTTTCCTCTTCCTGTCGGATAACAAAATAATTAGACAACTAAAAAATAATATGAAAATCTTGTGCATAAATATCTCTAGAACTTCTCTGCCCCTCAGATGGAATATTGCCTACTTTTAGTGTATAAAAATGCTGTTTTACTATAAATGGTCATGAAATGAGCATCGGTCGCTGGACAACCGAGTCCATAGGATGATGTACATACAATAGAGGTCTTTTCTCCTCGCTCCTCTTCTCCTTCATTTCTTCCTTCCCTCCGTGCCGTCCGAAATGTCAAGGAAGGGCTTTACGTACACTGATTCATCACTTTCATGGTGGTGCTCGGTGGCATTTCCAAATCACATGTCTTCATTCATCAGCGGGTGTCTGGCATTGTATTTATCCTCTAATGAACACGAAAACAATTTGAGGAATGCACCTGACCACTTATGCAATGCACCTTGTCTGCTTATTTGAGCAGCTGGAAAAACGTCAACGATTGCTGATTGCTGTTTTTCATTTGGAGAAGCACCTGCGATCGCTAGGATGGATTGCTTCGCCTTCCCCATTATTTCTTTCATGATGCATATTTTGTCTACACAATCTGAATCTACTCGCTCCCATATAAGATGCACTCGGCTGTGATCGAATCTATCAATAATGAGGCGTTTTTGTCATAACGTCCTATCTTGTCATACCGAATTATGCAATACGTCTTGACGATTTATTGAACAGCTGGAAAAGCGTCAAGGATAGCTGATTATTCTTTTTCAGGCGGTGCGAGATCTGATCGCTAGAATCGCTTCGCCTTCCCTATTATGTATTGCATGATGCATATTTCGTTCGTGCAATCTGCGCCTGGCAGTTCACTCGAACCTGCCACTCCCACATATGCTGCACTCGGTTGTGTTAAGCGGGAGATTGATCGAATATTTCAATTCTGCATTCGAACTCTGTGGTATATAATTTATGATTATTTTAAAATGAATATTGGGCTGTTTGCTCATTATTTTGATGGTAAATGTTAATCCATACATGGGACATTACAAATATTTTATAGCTATACCACAAAGGGCCTCTAAAGAAGTAATTTTACGCGAAAAGTACATTTATCGTTCGTCTAATGTCTGAGGCGTTGTTAATTTTCTCATGTGATTTATCAAAAGAAACATCTCCGAGAGAATTGGTCGAGTGCGAAATGCATAAAATCACCGTTTTGTTTAGAAGCCCTATGACCAACCCCTAAGGGGGAGGGGGGTGAACGACAAGAAGAAATTTGCACCGTAGTGGTGAAATGGACACTTGCGCCGTGTCGACAAGGATGGAGCATCTGTCCATTATCACCATTACGGCGCAAATATCCATGGCTGTTTTTCACTCCCCCAAGGTCCCTGTTATATGGAAGGACCCCTAAATCTACTCCATCCATCTTCTGCCATGTCAGTGAACGTCCTCCATATCTCATGGGCAGGGGAATAATATGAGAGAGAGATTGGGAGACTTTAGAAGGCTAGACAGATGAGAGAGAGCATAGAGAATGAGGAGGGTACAGAGTATGTGAGAATGGTTACATTACATTTGACTACTGCGGCGCAAATACCCATGACGCGTTTTGGTGTTTCACCCGAACGATGTATGAATATGATAACTGGAGAGACATTAGAAGGCTGGACAGATGAGAGAGAGCACATAGAATGAGGAGAGCACAGGCAATGTTTGGCAGTTTGACTACTGTTTGAGTTATGTTTCACAGAGGGTATGTATCTTCAAATACATAGTAGCCGTGAAACCTATCCCATAAGGGAGTAAACCTGTCAACCATAGTATAGACAGTCTGGCATAATATAATGGTAGATCGATGATGCGTGTTTCTGTCAGAGCGCCGTTCCCTCGGGGCTTGAAGGAGACATGGACGAGAGAACGCGAGAAATGAGGAGAGCACAGACATCTGAGAATACCCCGGCGGCTACTCCATATATCTGACCCATCCCCCCCCCCGCCGTTAAGGCACTCTACATGCTTTATGGGTTATGTTTCACGGACACTGTTGTAGCTGTACCCTCTATGAAACATAGACCATAAAGTAGTCAAACTGCCAACCATACCAGCAGATTGCGTGCCGGGACCTCTTAAAGGGCCCTGTTATTAATCATGTCATTCCGAGAAGCCTTAATTTGTGTCGAAAATGATTTTTCTGGCACTTGTGCTTTGCTCACTCGCGAAATGTGAACCACACAATCACACACAGAAAATACCGCCTACTTGTCAATGGATACTACTAGAGATCTTCCATCGGGTATTTAAAAGCATTCTCGTTTCTCTAATTCATTCGAAGCCGTTGTATATCAGTTGTGAGAGACAACCGCTCCGAATAAATTAGAGAAACAAGAATGCATTTAAATTCCCGATTGAAGGTCTCTAAATACTACCGCTGGAAGGTGGAACCAAACTGCCATCCAGCGAAATATCCAATTCCAACAAGTCGGTAGTATGCTTTCTTTGTGCACAGTTTACAATTCTCCAAAGAACCCTGTCATTTTCCTTAAACAACCTTCTGTCATGGCCTGAAGCTCAGGCCCGCAGGCAGGACCCAACAGCTGACGCGACGAATTAACGCAAATTGCTTCTGTTGGGCACTTCAACGAGCGTGTGAATAGGCGAGAGACGCAGGGGAATGAGAGAGAGTGCAGGGAAGCAGAGTGGGTAGAGATACAGGGGAAGAAGAGAGAGCGCAGAGAAGCCAGAGCAAATACGAGAGTGCACTGCAGCTGGAGAGAGTGGCAGGCAATCAGAGCGTTCCCCCTCCGGGCGGTCTAACGAGGCATGGAGGACCGACTTGACGCGGAGTTACGCTGGTTATCGGCGAGTCGGACTTTTGGAGTTTACCCAAGCTTTATTGCTAAATTATTCCGTTCACTAGGGTTTATAAATTGGCAGTAAACAGAAGTGCACTTCTCATTAGTCAAATTTCTGCGGAGCATTTGATGGACGAGCGCGGAGTGAGAAATGCACCTTACTGCCGATTTAGAAGCCCTACTATTTACGTACTTGTTACTCTAATTTTTTTGTTTACCATGCCTTTGAGCGAGTACACTGTGGTCTTCTGCATTTAAGCATTTCGAAATGCGCCCCTTGGGCCTAGTCCTCGTCCCCATTTCTTCTTCGGCGCGTGTACTTCCGGCCATTTCTATGGGAGGAAAGCGGACCTCCTCCGAGACTAAAAGCGTTTGGGGGCCGTAGGGGGGGGGGAGTGAATAGGACTCCTTTCCCCCCTCTCCTGCCCTGCTGTCTTCCCTCTCCTGACCACTCAGGAGAGTGAGGGGAAGGGGAAGTGAGTTGAGGCAGAGGGAGGGAGTGCTTTATGCATGTACACCTATGCAAAGGAGTGAGAGAGTTCGGCTTACGTCATTTCAACTTCATCTAGTCTTGAATAGGGAACGACTTACGGACCGTTTAACTTCCGTGCGCACCTGTGAGTCTCTTTCGAACATGACAGACGCCGGTCGACAAAAGTCAGTTAACAAGTCGTTCCCTACTCTTCAAAGGCCGCGATTCATGACATTCCATTCACCACCTGCTTTAGAGTTCGAACTGCCTCGCCATGCGCTTGATTTGAGTAGACATTTATTTACCTTTTACCATTATTCTTCAAACAATGTAAAGTGAACCCACTGCTTGTATCGCTTTTCAAAGATTACAGAAAAGTTCAGTTTTCTTTTTTACACTGCTTGGGAGTATAGCGTCATGCCCCAGATCGTCTCTTTCTTGAAAGCTCACGTTTCCTTTGCTTTGATCTCATGCACCATCTGTTGGAAATTCTCGCATGGTGAATTGCTGATTTCCGTGAGACTCCAATGAGAAGCCCAATGATTTCTCCGTTTTCACAGTTCATCCTATCTATTTCTCTTATTCTTGTTCCCGGTTCATTCGCAAAAAATGTCGTGAGAGCGACGTGGAGAAGGGAATCAAACAACGGTCATCTCGATTTTCCTCGTTAGCAGCTAGCACAACATAAGTAGTTCCGCGTTGCTGTTCCTTCATAGATGCTTAGAGAATCGTCGAACATGAAATTTTCGTAATAAGTTTTTTGAGCATCCGCAAGCCCCATTCACGTTTATATGCTTCATCAGTTCCTGATATGTTAGTCTGTTCAAAAGTGTACAATTGTCCACTCATACTCGTTGCATAGAAAAAAGTCAATCTGCTACACATCTTATCTAGGTATGCGCTAATAATCACATCGTTCGTTCGCGAATTGTCTTCGTGCGCATTGGCCATTCATGCGCTGCAAGATTTACTGCGCTGCATGATTTACGATCTCGCACTTGCACCCTTTAGAGCGCTCTCTCGTTTTCTCTCGCATTCCTCTGAATGATGTATAGATATTTGTATACATCGAGACAATACAACCTCAAAACATGCCAAAATGAGTCATTAAGAATAGATGTGAATAACAAGGGAAAAAGTCATTGATATCACGAACGCGTCTGTCCCTATGAATAAAATCTCCAGCTGTTCTAGCAACCACGGGTTCAAAAACGATCAATTTGGCATCATTCTTCTCTGCCGCGCGGTCGCCTATCATGGAGTGAGACAACCGCGCCACGGAGAAGAATGACGACATATTTACCGTTTTAGAACCCGTACTTGCATCGAAGCTGTTCGCGTGCGATATCGTTGTTTCTCCGACCTCTGTGTCTCTCAATCTCACTCAATGTTGCAGGAATGTCGTGGGGCTACAAATTGCACGTGGCGCGGGGCGTCGCAGCCGTAAACGGGAAGAGGTGAGTGAGACGATCAGACAAACGACGAGGGATCACGGCAAGACAAGAGAGCGCAGAGATACAAAGACCGGCGAGAGAGCGTGGAGGAAGTGGAGAGTGCGGTTAGAGTAATGGTGAGAGAGCGTGTGATAGTGAGAGAGTGCAGACATTGACTGTGAAGATGATCAAATGGGAGCAAATGTCGTCGAAAGGGGAGCGTGAGAAGAGAAAAACGGCCCGTGCATGTTCTGATCAGTTCTAGTCATTTGCGAGTGGAGGAAGTAGCCGGGCTAATTGTTTGTTATGTTCGGTCCCAAAATCTAGCCCTCCATTTTCTAGGGTTGACAGAACGACTCACGAACGATTATTTCTGCACGCCCCGCGTTTTTTTCCCTCGATTGTCTCAGGTGCGAAGATATCACTGCTTTCAATGAGCAGAATGAATCGTTCGTAAGTTACATGTGTCGCTATGCCCACTCTCCTATTTGACCTTCGTTTCCTAAATTTTAGACGGAAGTGCTTGAAATATTGCCCATCAAGATGAATAGCCACTAGATTGTCAAAGACAATGAACAGTTTTCTTCAACGAACATGCGATGATCTTCTAAAAAATATCCCCTCGGCGACGCCTCCTAGAAACCACATCATTGGGAACAATGCAAATGCGATTTCCTTGACCCGTCCCTTGCATAGTTTGTGCAATTTCTTCAATAGATAGCGTCACTAATTTGATACGGCATGCTCACCTTCACTTACTCGAATTTCCCGAAAAACATTATCAATGCTGTTTTCGTTGTCACTGACTCCGATTAGGGTTCTAAATCGGCAAATTTGTCGTCATTCTTCTCCGCAGAGCTGTTGTGTCAATCCCTTACAGGCAACACCACGGCGAATAAGAATGACGACAAATTCACCATCTTAGAACCCCTGAAGGCTAACTAACTGATGTGCTCCGAATACCCAAAGTATCAAAGCTGTTATCATTCTCACTGACCCTGACCTTCTCGTTTCGCCGTTGCACGGCTGTTTACGCGAATTCTTCACTGAACTAACGACTTTTCAGCACACTCGACCGCTGTCACAGACACTGCAGCTATGGTCAACGAATTCGAGCAGGTCGGTTTACACTATGGTTGGCAGAATGATTATTTCCCACAATATGTTTCACAGTTCCAAAGCCTTTCTATCCATACGAACTGTGAAACATAACATGGAACCAAGCATAGTTAACACTGTACTCACAGGGACAATGATGCTGATAAACCTTTTCATCCCTTGAGAAAGAGCATATTGCACGAAACATGAAATAGTGGATGATCTGGATTTTTCGCTTGATTTTCCAATGATTTCCTTTAATTGAATTATGTTTCAACTAAAGAATAAAGAAGATGAATAAGTGTTTTCAACGATTTCACTACTCTGATCGTATTCATTTTTTTTAAATCAATAAATGTAGAAAGACAAAATGCCTTTGCAGCTCCGTTATCAGTCCGGCTTCGGCAACGAATTCGCCACCACCGACCCGCGCATTCCTGATGCCCTGCCAGTGGGACAGAACTCTCCTCAGGTATACTGTAGTTTCGATTGCTGGTATCCGTTTTTCCGCCTGAGATCTGCAAAAGTCTGCAACGTTATTCTGATTCAAGTCCTTGAAGTGTAAGGAACTGCAGTGATAATAGTTCGCAAAATGTTAGCAGGCTACAGTAAATAGTCGATTTCTCTGTTGGGGACCAAAACAGTGCATCATTTTCAGATGTGCGCCCACGGCCTGTACGCAGAGCAGTTGTCGGGAACAGCGTTCACAGCGCCGAGGAAGGAGAACAAGAGAAGGTTCGTAGCACACGGGCCGGGATTACACTAGTCGCTCAAAAACGGAAAATTTGTTGCCATTCTTTTCCGCCGTGCAGTTTTTATCATGGAGTGAGACAACAGCGCTCCGGAGAAGAATGAGGCTAAATTTACCGTTTTAGTACCACTAGTTTACACCCCCATGAGAGATAGAGTGGAGGCTACCGTTGGCAGTTTGCATTCGAAATCAGTTATGTTTCACTAACCCTATATATCAAAGTTGTATAGCTTCCCTGAAACGCAACTGATCTCGCATACACATGCCAACCATAGTGGAGGCCACGACCAATGCAAAATGAATCGTTCGGGAGTCGCATGTGAATAGTTTTGCCCTCTTTATTATGCATCCTCCCTGAATTGTTACTCCTGGTACGCGTCTCACGACTGGATGTCACCGTGGTAATTCACTTTTGCGTGCTATTTCGTCGTTCAGGGATATGTTTCAACTATGAGATATAGAAGCCACAGCAACAGTTCAGTTGGGATTAGGGAACGACTTCGGACTGACTTTTGTATGTGCACTCATTCGACATCGACAAACATTCCCGATCATGGGATCACGTCGATCAGGGATCGACAACGACCGCTCGCAATGATCATAATCCCTAAGAATTAACGATCCGTCTGCCAAGTCTACTATGCATAATAATACGTATACCCCACATTCAACACATCCCAGTACATAGAGAGACCAAAGAGGGAATGAGCATCGCAATTGCTCTTCCTTCCATCAAGCTATGCAAATTACTTCATTAGTCCCTTTGAGGCTCTTCCCCGCCTCCAGTCCACTAAAATGCCTTCATTCTCCCCATTACCGGGCCCCACAAGGACCTTCATTTTTGACAATAGCATGCAAAGTGAAAAAGATAATTGAGACTAGATTTGGCATGATTACTACAATTATCGATCGGTTCAGCTGGCTCTACCGTATCCGTCCATCCGTCATCCATCGTCCGTTCAAGCGCATTGACGCTCCCCATCTCACGTCGGACTTCTCCAAGGGCGAGGTGAGGGGGAGTCGAACCCGGGAGGGCGGGATTGGTAGTCCGGCAACTTAACCACTTGACTACCTTCAGATCACGCCGAACCAGCTGAGATGGAAGCCGCACCCAATGCCTGCCGGAGGAAAGCAAGTGGACTTTGTTGAGGTATGCTTCATGGAGAATTCTTCAAATAGAAACGTTGATGGGTTTGATTATCTCATTGGACAGGCTTGAAAAAAATAATCTGAGCAAAGTTAAAAATCAAACTGATTATTGGCAGTCGACAGAATGATGAAAAGATATGCCCACATGCAAGAACGAAAACACACTTTTTCGATCGATATTTTTTGCTTATACTCCGACCACGAAACGCATGGTCCAACCTAACTTGGCTATGGGGTTCTTAAACGATAATAAAGTGCATTTTTTATTCGACTAATATCCGCGGTGCGATTGTATTTACCAGCCATAGGCAACAGCTCCGAGTGGAATAGACGAATGAGAAATGCCCTCGACTACCGTTTTAAAAACACTACTTGACTGCTTCAGGGGCTGTTCTTCGAATACGATATGTCATTATAATTTATTGGATATCTATGATTCACATCTGATTGTTTCAATATTACTGCTCAAATATTGGCGCCATTATTGATTGATTATGTCATCCAGGGCCTCTACTCCGTCTGTGGAGGGGGCGACGTTGTGTCCCGAGTGGGCATCGCCATCCACAACTACTCCTGCAACACTTCCATGAAGGACAAGGCATTCTACAACTCGGACGGAGACTTCCTCATTGGTGAGCTTTTATGGTTCCATGATGGTTTCTAGAGACCGTGAATCGCATATTATGCATCCTATTCGAACTGTTATTCATAGTACGCGCATCACATCTGGATGCCACCCTGGTCTCTCACTTTTTCGTGCTATTTCGTCGTTTCGGAATATGTTTCAACTCTGCGGTAAATAACCTAGAGCAACAGTTTAGTTAGGATGCACAATATCAGTTGAAAGAGACAATCGCTCGGAGAAGAACTGCGGAGAACGAATGCTCTTCGATATGCGGTTGATATGCTATTCACGGTCTCTAGTGGTTTCCTGTATATTTTAGTGACCTCCAAAGGAACTGTGAGGAGTATTCCTTTTCTCTATCATCATTCTCGAGCGGTTATTTATCATCCGCGAAAGACAACCGCTCCAGAATAAGTTAGAGAAAAGGAATGCAGTTCACAGTTCCTTTGGAAGTCTAGTGTATTTCATATGAAAAAGGTGTATTCTTATCCACACATATTTGTCACTGATCAGCAGTAGAATGAACATTCCTTGATAGGAAACGCTTGAAACACAGTTGGGCTATTCGGTCATCCATAATAGAGAACAGGGTTTCTAATCAATAGTCAAATGCTATCTTCTATTCTCCGCGGAGCGGTTGCCTCTGCGAGCGATGGACAACCGCTCCGAGTGGATTAGACGAATGATAAATGCATTTGATTGTTGATTTAGAAAGTCCGGGTAAGAAACAATTGGCAGCACTTCTTTTTACCGCATTTATGTTATCTTTGAAACATAATCAAAACTTCATTCCGTTCAGTGCCCCAGGAAGGTCCGCTTGAGATCACTTCGGAATTCGGACGCCTACTTGTTTCGCCCCAGGAGATTGTCGTGATTCCACAGGTACCATAACCCATGATTGTTGGCTACCGTAACCTTTATTCTCGAACTACCGTAACCTAATCTTCAGGGAATCCGCTTCTCGATTGCCGTTCGCGGAGCTTCACGTGGTTACGTCCTCGAGGTGTACGGTACCCACTTCCAGCTGCCTGACCTCGGACCGATCGGTGAGTCTCGCAACGATTTCCCTACCGTACTCCTGGGGAGTAGTAATAGCTGCTTTTAGTTTTCAACAGCAATGGTTCAAGGATAATTTAGTCCATTAATGTTGATTCGGTTGATCCTACCGTAACCGACAATTCGCTGTAGGAGCCAACGGCCTTGCGAACCCGCGCGACTTCGAGACGCCCGTCGCATGGTTCGAGGACAGAGACGTCGAGGGATTCAAGATCGTGAACAAGTACCAGGGCGCGATGTTCACTGCTGAACAGGTGAATCGATCGATAGTCACGGAGGAATACGGTAGTTTTCACCTCAGAAACCTAGCACATTTCTGAAAATGTCAATCAGAAATTCTTTATATCGTGCAACAACAATAGCGAGCAAATTGGGAACAGCATTTCTCTTCGGTTTTATGCATACTGTGAAACATACATTAGTTTTTTTTAATTCAGAAAACAACTGCATACATCCAACAATGAAAAGGTACTGTAGTAATGCTTAGGATATGACCTTTCTTTGTCGAGTCCTTGAAAGCAAAACCCAATTTCATATAGCGATAAAACAATAAATCAAGGAAGGAAGTATCCCACCCCCTTATTTCGAACCAATTCCAAGGGGATGGGATTTTTGAGTTATGGGCTACGCTTCATCCACACCACTCATTTTCTCATCTCTTTCAATGTTCATTCGGGACTTCCTCTTTTCTCACCCTCTAATTCACATGGCATATTATGCCTCCTATCTGAACTGTTATTCCTAGTACGCATCTCACACTTGGATGCCACCCTAGTCTCTCCTTTTTACGTGCTATTTCGTCGAAACGAGGTATGTTTCAACTGTGCGATAAATAGACTAGACCAACAGTTCAGTTAGGATACGTAATATATTTAGTTCGTTTCGGTAACCACTAGTCGTGATTTCATATATGTTTCAGCAACACAACAAATAGACTTACTTACAAAATTGGTTAGTTATTTCCAGGAAGCTACCGTGCAACTATATTAACTTTAACCTCTGACCGTGACGCGAGAATACTAGAGTGTCGCTATCGGACATTCTATCGGACATCGGTTGATGTCCGATATAAATTTGTTTATTCTTCTCTGATGTCCGGACCTTGAGCGGTCCATATTTTCGCAGCTTGCAGTGCCATAATCACTCATTCCTCGTTTGCCTCTTCACAAGAACTGTGTGAAAGATGTCCGATACGATGTCCGAATGAATGTCCGAATGAAACTAAATGTCCGATAGGGGAATGTCCGGACATTGACCAGTCCGATAGAAATGCAAGAGGGGAAATGAAATGTCCGAAAAATGTCCTATAGCGACACTCTAGAGAATACAGTTGTTCTTCCTTGCTGCATCATTGTCCCCAATCAATAGCTATGAGTGTCAATCAATAATAGTCGAGCTACGGTAGCTGAGCACTTTCGAAAATTATTTTCCCTTCAGGACCACTCTCCATTCGACGTGGTCGCGTGGCACGGCAACTACACGCCGTACAAGTACGACCTGCGCCGATTCAACGTCATCAATACCGTATCCTTCGACCACGTTGTGAGTCAATCGATCAATAATGCAGCAGTTACAGTACCTGAATTGCATCGATTTTCCCGCGAGAACATATGTTTCTGCCTGTGGATATGTAGTTCTGGCAATGAATGAACGAGCAAAATAATGGTCAGACGTTTGTTAAATTTGCAGGAAGCGTACAATAAAACGTACATGAAGCAAGATAGTTCATTTATGTTTCAGGCATGGGTAAAATTTGCTAACCTGAGAATGCGGAGATTGCGTTAAGGCTAGTTTACTCAATATTTTGACATCACCCACGTAGAAATAGATAATGACTTAGGAAACCAGCAGAGTGTTCAGAAATGGGTGAAAGACAAGTATTTACTGGGCGAAGCATACTTTAAAGTGTATTTGCACGCCTCCAGACACTTGTTCGGTAACGCAACGAAAATTTGTATGTTTCAGAGCAATAAGGAATAGTTGCACGGAGCAAGAATAGACGATTGTGTTGAGGACCTTGTAATAAATACCTAGAAACACTCACAGTGAATCATTACACAGGACATAAATGATACTGTGAAAAGTTTCTGACCGTAGGTATTATTCCTGTTTATAAACTGCACTGGAAGCCAGGGATCAACCCATTTGCGCACAGACATTTGCGCACAGCGCGAGTTTGGGACATTTGAGCACAGGACATTTGCGCACAACCCATAACTCTTTCAGTTTTCATTTTCGTGATTTGCAACCAACAGGAAAATTGCTGGTCTCGTCGAAACAAGCAACTTTTCTGTTGGAAGCGAATCGTGAAAATGAAAACTGAAAGAGTTATGGCTAGTTGTACGCAAATGTCCCTGTGCGCAAATGTCCCGGTGCGCTAATGTCTGTGCGCAAATGGGTTGATCCCGGAAGCCACACTTTATATTTTGTGCATGAAACATATTTGGTTTCCCTACAGTCGGTTAGAGAAATGACGAAATAGTCTGGAAATGTGAGAGACTTGAGCAATCGCAGTCACGATATTGGAGTAGTATTCGTACTCAGTATATCAGTTCAGTTTACATGAATAATATTAGGGGTGGCATATGGATCGTGAGAGTGCATTCCGTCTCTCTGTGCTCTCCATCGTGGGGTCATGTCTGGCGCATAAGGACGATCGCACGATGAGGAGCGCAGAGAGCCGGAATGCACTCTCACGATCCATAGGTCACCCCTAGTGGGGATAAATAGAGAAGTGCTGCAGAAAGGATAATTATCCTTAAACCCATGACGGATTTGTATGTATTTATCATGGAATGCCAGATTGATGATTGGTATTCGGGGAATAGTTCCAGAAATATTCAATGATGCAATACGCAATAATTTTCTCAGATGGCTGTTTGCACAGTATTGTGCCACATGCAAGAACAAACCGGTCGAATAACTTATATAATGTTCGTGTTGCATATTTTTCAGAGAGAAATACACGAAAAATACGCGAAAATTGAGTTCTAGTGAATTATAGTTTGCGTGTTGCATACATGAACACCGTCTGCCTCTTTTTCCCCTCTTCAAACCCCGTTGTCTCTCGGGGGATTTCTACCGTACATTGAATTGAATAATCAGGGGTTTCGCTGCGGGAGACTAAACCTCAATTGTGGTGTAGTATTGTGGTGTGCCGAGTGCGTTTTTGTTCTTGCATGTGGAAACCCCTTTTCATAATACTGTGTTTGACTGCTTCTATTTTTCACTTTCTCTGAAGCAAACCCCAAAAATCATTCAAATTGCCAACTCCACTACTCCTTATGTCAGTGTGACGTCATCATTCGATACCCCTATTGATCAATCAATTCGCAGGACCCCTCCATCTTCACTGTGCTGACTGCTCCTTCGACGAAGACGGGTACGGCCATCGCTGATTTCGTCATCTTCCCGCCCCGATGGGGAGTGGCCGAGCATACGTTCAGGTTGGGCTTTTCAAACTGTTTTATTTTAAAATATTATTATTTTGTTATATTTCATTTCCACTCTCACTATCAAACCACAACAATCTGTCAACTTATTCTAACGATGCACTCTTGTTCCATAGAATATCTTTGTGCATTTTCGTTTCTGTTTGTCTATTATTAGAAAGTGCTCAGAGAAGCTATTGTCTATGCATCAGGGCAAGCAGATTTAACTTCTGCGAGAAACTTATTTTGATATACGTCAGATGAATTTTTCAGACTGCCATACTACCACCGCAATTGCATGAGCGAGTACATGGGCCTGATCGTTGGCTGCTACGAGGCCAAGGAGGGCGGATTCAGACCCGGAGGAGGTGGGTACCGTAACCCGCGGGTTTCGTTTTGAGAGACAGACACGTTCAATTGTTTTCAATTATTGCCTGCCTACTACCACTGTGTTCTACAGTGCGGATATACCGTAACCTGGCTTTCGTGGTGGGAGACGGATACATTTCAGCCTCTCTGCACTCGATGATGACTCCTCATGGCCCTGACGCCAAGGGATTCGAGAAGGGATCCACGGAGCCCATGGTGCCTGGACGAGTCGCCGAGGGAACGATGGTAAGACGTTGTGAATTACGGCAGGCAGCTAGAATTATCTTTTTGCTGAAACATTATCTCGGAGCTCTGGAATAGGATATAATTGAATTTTTTTCGCAGTAATTAGCGCCTGATTCGTTAGTCGGAAAATGGAGTTCTGACTACTTTGTCGGTTATGTTTCAATGCTGCTATGTGTATGAATGCATATACCCTTTGTGAAACATAACCCATAAAGTAGTGAAACTGCCAGCCATATTTCGTGGTGTAATTGGTAAATGACAGAAAGGATACGGTATCCCTTTCAGTCGTTCATGTTCGAGTCGTCTTTCAACATGGCCATCGCTCCGTGGGCAGTGGACAACAACGTTGACGCCGACTACTACAAGGACTGGCAGCCGCTCAAGAAGTTCTTCAAGATGCCCTGAAACATATATGCGTCTGGTTTGATATGAAACATATCCCCCCCCCCCGAACTTCCGAACATTCCATTGTTACGCTTACTGTATCTAGTGCCTTCTTTTTCTAGTTTTAAATTGTGATAAATACTTTCTGAAGCTTCTCGAATTTTTCGAATCATCGGTTGAAGACCGTATGAATATCTTGTGCATGATATTGTGGTCAGTAGTAGGGTTGGCAGTTTGCATACGAGATCAGTTATGTTTCGCGAAAGGTACATAACTGTAATATATAGGACCAGTGAAACATAACTCATCTCGTATACAAACTGCCAACCCTAGTCAGTATTGAACTCAGAAAGAATGGCAAAGTGCATTGATCTATCTGTTCTCTCTGCCGCTCTGTCGTGTCCAAAGCACTAGATAGTAGGGGTTCAAAAACGGTAAATTTGTCGTCATTCTCCTCCGGAGCGCGGTGGTGTCACTCCATGATAGACGACAGCGCGGCGGAGAAGAATGACGACAAATTTACCGTTTTTGAATCCCTGCTAGATACGACATTGCTGATTGAGGACGCGGAGGGAAGAAATGCACTTTACCATACTTTCTGCCTTCGCCAGTAGTCAGTGAAGTGTTGTACTCAAAGCAGTATATAATTCAGAATGCCAAAGACTCAACGGAGTAACTGAAGAGCGTTGAGGTAGGCTCCGATATGGCCGATCTGAAACTTATACTGCGCGGGTTTGCAGGGTGCCTCCCTTCGCGTGCAGACTATGAACGGTCCTTCGACGTCCTCGGGCCCCTGCGGCTACGCCAAGTACCGACCGGCCGGTGAGTGGAGATTGTAGTTTGGTTTTTGGTCTTTGATTTTTGTACTTTGATCTCTTGATTTCAGCCCGACAACTCGCTGACGACTGCGCCGTCTTCTCGATAGATGATGATGGCGGTTAGTGACTTATTCGCCGGATCTTAAAATTAGTTTTTGTCAAATAGTTCGAAAAGTGTATCACAAAGCTAAAATGTATGCATAGCGCTGAAGTGCTGTTTCTGTTATTTAGTAGGGTGTCGCTTGCGAGGCAAGCATTTAGTACATTCGTCATATCTCTACTCTCACCGTGCGGTTATCAATAAAATGCAGAGAGAACCGCACCGCTGAGAGTAGAGACATGACGAATGCACTAAATGCCTCGCAAACGACACCCGATTATTTAGTTGGAATTTTTCTAGAAATCATTTGAATTCTTCCAACTAGAGTGATAGTCATCGGTAATTCTAACCCACCGTTCTACTTTGATCGGTTGCCTATGAGGCCGACAGATGACCGCACGTCGGGGAATGGGGCACAGCGTGCCGAAAAGTGGAACTACCTACTGTTGCAGCGCATCAATATCGCGCACATTCGTGAAACCACGACGCGTCCTGTTGAAGGCACAGTGGG
>JACMIF010002130.1:9030-19467 GCA_014805445.1 Diplogasteroides magnus | reverse complement strand
AATGAATTCGTATCCGGTCAAGGAAGGCGACGATCTAACACTGAACAAGATCAAGGGCGTCACCAGAGACTCCAAGCACGTGAGTGACCGCGTCGCGTGCCGTAACGCGTTGCGGCTGGCGCCATATTCAAATGTTGCAGGATGATACGTCCGACAATGACGAGTCCGATGCGTCCAATGACCATGAGAAGGTGCGATTACCGTAACCGGAGAATCCTGACGAGACCCTCGACCAGATCAGTCGATCGACGGCAATGGAAAAAGGAAGCCGTCCGCGAAGCGAGGAGGATCGCATCAGCCGTCAAAGGCGTAAGTAGCTGCCTCCAACCGCAACGCTCGGATGAACGCGTTGCGGTCTCATGAAGCGTATTCGCACCGGGTTACTTGCAGGCGCAACAATATGAAGAACAACTCGAAGGACGACAAGAGCGCCGTCCCCAAATGATCACCGGCTCATCGATTCCCATGGCTATACACTATCCGTGTCTCTATTCAATACACCCATGTACCGTAGTTCAGCGTGCCGAAACTAACCTTTACTCAATTAAATTTTGAAATTAGGCGCGAAATAAATTTTGGCACTACGATTTGCACAATATCAAGTGGATTCGAGCGCCTACAATGTGATATGTGAGATAAAGGCGTTTATTGAAGAACGCATTGTGTTGGTGTGAAACAATCACAGGAACAGTTCAGAACATTCAAATGGGAATTGGTAAACATTTGATCGTTTGTACCTCTCAGCAAATTCGGACGAAGGACGCATAGTGATGTTTGATGAGTCTTAGGCCGTGGTAGCAAATTGGGTTGCGAATTCTCAATTGTGGGGGCAAACCGTAGAGCCGTAGCATATTGTTTTCTGAAAATAAGCCCTAACGAAATTATTGAAATATAGTGTGTCTTAGTTGCTAAAAGGTTTATCTGAGTAATTAGATACATATTTCTTATGTTTTCAGCAGCGAAGATGAAGCATTTTTTAATTTACTACTCAACGTAACAACAAATAAAATCATTATCAGGAACAACAGAATTTTGGTTTCATAGGGCACAGATTCGATTCAAGATCAATTGGTATACGAATGGGTTCACCCAAGACCAAGAAGTGATTTCGCTAAATATTCTATGTGTTGTTTCATACACATATGACACAACGCACAAACTTCTGATCCTTCTCGAAATGAATCCTACAAGGAAATTGTCAATATATATCGAATGTGCGCGCCAATTCCTCATCCATTCAATTAATTTCGAGGTGTATCATAGATGAAAGTCTACCATTCAATCCAAGATCAAGAAGGGAAATGATTCTCGAGAAGATGAAACGAGCCAAATTTCATATGACGACACCGATAACAAGAAAGAATTCGACGAGAGGCAAGAAAAGGAAAGTGAATGAATAATATTCCCACGATCCCAATAATTCTTTGATGTTTGTACTGTGTTATAACAAAATCGACATTGATATGACCGCCACCAACTTTATCTCAACGGATTTTCATTGGGTGGATCATCAATCCATTCAGTACTTCAAGGGTTGTTCTCGATGGGGAGGTTCTTCCTGCGGACCATACCGTCGCCCTGCAAGAGAATGAATTACTGTATGTCTGATCAGCATACGGTATCTTCCTACGGGATCTCACTATCCGCAACACTACGCGATCAAGCTGGCTACAGTAAGACGGCTACAGTACCTGGAACCACTCGTGGCGGAACTGCTTGGCAGCTCCATCAGGGGTGTTGGTCCACTCGATTGTGATACGGTCGTTGTTGGTGTCCTGAAGCGATTACTGTACTCTCAAGCTACGGTATCCCTGTTATCAACTTGCAGTAACCGCTACACTACCCCCCTCCCTCTACCGTACCTCCTGTCCGTAGGCGAAGGCGTCGCAGGAGACAGCGACGAGGACGGTCTCCTTGGGGTCGAGCACTCCAGAAGCGGGATCGACTCCAAGCCTCTTCATGTTGGTGGTTACGACGAGCAGAGGAGTTGACAACCTGAAGGGATTACGGTAAGTGTGATTGATGCGGAATTCTCCAATTACAGTAATCTATCATACAGTATACCCACAACCCTAACTACCGCTAGACCTACAGCACCCTCTTACCTTGATGTGGTAGGTGTGCTTGTCGTCGTATGGGGCGTTGAAGACGATCTTGGTTCCGGGCTGGGTGGCGATGTCACCGGGAGGTACGGACTGGGCCATTGCTGTAGTTGAGGAGTCGAGGACGACTGTGAGCTTGTGAGGGGGAGGCCGCTCTTTTATACCAATTTTCGAGAGAATAACATCATCTGACTATCTTCATAGGAAAATGGCCGAATTATCTAGTATAATGCATTCAAATTCAGACCAGTACAATTAGAAAAATTTGACTGGAAGAATGCATGAATTTACTCTCTCCCTATTATCGGTAATTGTTTTATTCCGTATAACAATTAGCGATAAAGCCTTGGGGCCTTGTTTCACTAACTGATTCCTTGGCGTAATTGCAAATTTTATGTAATGAAGCACTGTTAATTATAGTTTTAACTCCTTCTCAATGTATAATAATATGAATAAGAGAACAATTACAATAAATAATCAGAATTGACATTTTTCAAAAAAAAAAGAAATGGATAAAACCCGCATGAAATGAGCTGAAAACAAACGAATTTGCATGGCACAGATCAATTGACATTTTTTGCCATCAAATAAACATAGGCCGGTTCAATCGTCGTGGGTCAGTTGAATAAAAATATTGCCTTCATAAATAGTAGGACGCTCTCGGGGTCCACTTGCCTCCCCCAACCGCATCGCGTCTTTTCACATCCCCCAACCAGATCGCGTCTTTTCACGCGTCGCGGTCAACGCTCACCAAATGCTTTTGCTAACGTAATCCCTTAGCTTATCCGGCGTCCTTTAGAGCATTGGCGGCATCTTGCCTCGTCTTATCTGAAAAGAACAACATCTTTACCACATCGCGACTGCAACGTGTGTACCTGCGTCGCGATGTACTTGTTAGGGTCGTCCGGGAACGGCTTCTCGCCACCGGAGAAGATCTGGGCCGTCGTTCAGTTGGCGATACTTCGGCAACCGTATACCTCGTACAAGAGCGAACCATACGACCAGACGTCCAACTTGGATGAGTACTTGACTGATCATATACCTTGTACCTCATAGTACCCGTCCCCTGCTCTTCCCCTCCATTCTCCTTTTCCTGCTTGTCTCCATCCCCTCAGGCAATCTCTTTGAAGTTATTCAATTTTTCTCATATTTCGCTTTTTCTCCTAATATTCTACATTTACACGATGTTGTTTCTCCGGAGAGCAACAAAAAGAAACAACTAGAATTTATTTTCTCAGTGATCATACCTTTTAGGTGCTTATGACACATAAGATTATGCATCATGCTTTATCGTCATGTGTTACGAGTATTTTAACTGCTAGTACCATCTCAATTCTATTCTCGAGTAAAACTAATGGCCAATTCTAGATATTCTTCTTCTGTTTTCTCATTCTCTTCTTTTCTTTTTCCTTTTCCTTCTTCTCCTTTCTGTTCTCTTTCCTTTGTTTCATCTTTTCTCTTTTCTTCTTCTCCTCTTCTTTCTTCTTCTTCAATTCCTTCAATTCCTTCTCTTCTCTCTCCATATCTTTCTTCCTCTCTTCCAACTCGACTCGGCTGAAATGTGTTTCAGACAAGAACTATTGCATTTTTGAACTGGAAATCCCACCGTTCTTCGCACAACTTCTTGGTTTCTTCATCCAGTTTATCGTAGTCATCCTTGTGCTTGTTAAAGTCTTCGAGTGCGAGACAATTCAATGTGCTCTGCAAGGATGGAAGAACCATAACAGCAGATCTCACCTATTCAAGCTATTTATTGCCATTCAATTACTTTCCTTCTCAAACTCACGTAAGAGGCCACACATTCAATTCGTGTTTCCGTACGCTTTGCAAGTTTCCGAAGGCGAAATCGGAGCTGCTGAGGCTGCTGTTACGAATCTCGAAGCTCTCCATGTTGTACAGTATATTCTGAAATATTATTTATTGAAATTGACCGCGATGCGCGAAACCACGCGTCGCGGTTCTGTAATACTCGTTCGATGAATACCTGAGGGCCAAGCAACGCACGACTAGCAATGAGTACTTTCATTCCATTGAGGCTATTCAGAGGCTGGAGAGTTGTAATGGCAAACAAGAATGCCTCCAGTTCTTCCGATTTGCAGACCTGCATATACACATTATTTGATGTAAGGGACAATAAGGGGATTCAGTGATGATTTGTGTAGATGTTTTCAAGAGTGTCGACGCCATTTTTTACCATATTTCTTTTTCTGTACCTCAATGGTAAATTTCTTTGAATTGTGATCTTCCGAGAACAGTTCCTTCATATACTTAGAGAAGTGTGAGACGTAGTTTCGATTGATGGGAAATTCCCAAGCAAACAAGATAGCACATTATTTCGCAGTGGTTTCACCTTCTCTTCACAAACGAGCATTGCATCTGGTCCGGGTCTGTAAACCATAGTTTAGCGAGGTTTGCAATTTGTGACCGCGACGCATTCTGTGACGCGTTACGGCTGGCTTCTTACTGTAAGACTTCTCCAAGTGGCATGAAAAGGGAGCATTCCATGTGGAACATTGTCCCGTCATCTTCGCACATGCCATAGCGAGTGCTCTTCATAATCCACATATTAGCCAATCCGGGAAGACACAAGCATTCGGCCGTAAAGCCCTAAATTTGCACAATATTTTGCCATTTACCATACAAATATGGTGTGACATTTTATTTTGGCATTTTGCCAAAAATACGCACATTGACTGCGCCACCAGGTCCGAATTCACGGGTAAGCATTGCATCTAATATCCATTCTTCTGAGGCGTCATCTCTCTCGATAGAGCTGAAAATGATAAATATCCAGTAAAGGGCCGCTGAGACCGCGACGCCCAGCCTATGCGTCGCTGCTTTTGCTCCTAGATCCAAAACCCACTATTTCAATTCGTCATCAGCGCCGGTTGTCCTTTCCATTATCAAACGAAACTCACGGTCACGAATCTAAATTACCAATTAGAGAGAGCTAAATGCAATTCATTTTTCAGAACCTTCAGCCGTTTCACTTTGTATTGTGTGGAATGTCTTATTCGAAACCTGTATGCCACCTAAAATTAAATTTTCATATGTTTATCTGTATCATACTCCCAACCACATTCGTTGTTCCATCGTCCACCAGTCTTGATTCGAATTCCGTCGGACGTTTCCTAAAGTCAAAGTATTGTTTTCCAGTATTCGTATTCTTAAATGTAGTCATAGGATATTTCCACCTAGCCACTAACCATGAATCTCTGATATTTATCTTCTTCATACGCATTTTGCCTGCATTTGTCCGTAGATATTACGAGAATGGGTAGGTATCGGATACCTTATGTTTAAAGTAAAGGGGAAAGAAGAGGAATGGAATGGAGAAGAGACGACAACGCGGGAAGAGGGAAGGAGAAGGAGTGGGGATGAATGAACGGTAGGGAGTTGGTATCAGAGACGTTAGTGCAATTGTCATTCGTCCAAATCTGACTCCTCATATTCAGAACACTACTTGAGCGGTTGTTGAAAATATTCATAAGGATTTATTCGCGAAGTACAACCTATTTCAACAACAAACAAGCGTTTCATAATTTGTGATGTATAGAGTTCTTGGCCGAATTTGTATGTTTAGCTACCGTAACCCAAGAACCCATAGCTTAAGCCTAGCATAGATCGCGCAGATTTATTCGAATAGCCACATACGGAGTCGTTAACCAATTATTATATAAGTAGATAAGGATAGTCTTGGGTCCTTGTTTCACTTCCAGTTTTGACCCCTTCCCAGTGTACTCTTCTCTCAGCTGTGCTATTGCTTTGAAATGTCATATTAGGCAATATAAATAAGGGAACAAGCTACATCAATCACAATTCACACGTTTCAAAAAAGGAAATGGATAAAGCAAGCTGAAAAGAAACGAATTTGCATGACACCGCTCAATTGATAGTCATCAAATGAAGATGGGCCCGTTCAATCGTCATGGGTCCGTAGAACTAAAACAGAGTCCTAAGTAATTGTCTGATCAAATACCATGTACCTCACATTACCCGCCTATGGCACGATCACCCGCTTCTCTTCCCTCCCTCCTTCTCCTGTTTGTCTCCATCCCCTGCGGCAGTCTGTCTCCTCTCTCCCCTTCTGTCCACTGTCCACTATGTGACTTCCACCCTCAGGGGGCACACTACTGCACTATCCCCCCACGGGAGTATTACTCATCTGGTCTTCATGTCTGTATTACTGTTTCAAATTAGCTGTTTACAATTTAATATTTTCGTTGTCGATCTTTCAAAGATTCGCTATCAAATTCTTGATAGCGAAGGATGGATCTTATTCGCTATTATCGCAAAGATCATAATCGAAGTTCAGCAACAAAAAAAACCGATTGCGAGTATCTCCTTTCGCTCAGTACAACCAATCACAGAGGATATTCCCTCATGCGGGAACGACCCCGCGGCGCCATGAGGTCATTTTGAAACTATCATGACTGCTATTTAAAATCAGGAATTCTTTGAACCAGCTCTATTTCAGGGCGCCAATACTTATACTGTCTGTGCTCATATCGCTCACAACTGCCCAGTTGCCTGCTGGAGGACAGAACATCAACATCGGTCAACCCGTTCCGGTTCGTTTCCTTCTTCTCCTTATACCAACAATGCCCAAGACTCTTCATCGTACACTCGAGAGATAATCGAGATCGTAATCACGACGAGTAAACAGGCCAAAGTGGACCAAACTTGACCTACAGAAACAAATTTAATACGGAGTCATTCGGTATTTATGACTAATGAAATGTGAAGAAAGTAGCCTAAAAGGCTTAGGACAGATATGATGTCAACTGAATAAGTGTGTACAACAGAGATGGAGAATAACTGCAACAAAGTGTTATGGCATCGCTTATTTCAGAATATACAGTCGAATCAACCGCAGCCTGGAACCATATTCTCTGGGCAGGGCACCAATCCATACTATGGAGGTACGGTAGTTTTACCTTTGAACATCAAATTGACATATTGTCACTGGTTGTTTCACCCGATCGATATTCCACAATGAAATCGATCCGCTGTCCGTTATGTCTCTTCGTTGTCTCACTTGTCTACTTATGTATTTGCATACCTTACGAGTCAGTAGTCAGTTGGTGGCAGGAGCTCTCTGTTAGTCTCGTTCTCTCAATCCCCCTTCATCTCTAATCTCGTCTTCATCTCTGTTCCTCTTGATGTGGTTGAACCCTCCCCGTCCTCTTTGGTCACTTGAAACCAGAGGGGAACGGGAGACAAATAGTGAATGGCCACCCCCTTGTACCACCTGCAATGCAACCTGTGAAAGACATTGACAGATAGTCACATCATGACAAAACACGCGGACTGGAATAGCACCTGGAAAATCATGCATTATATTACGCATCCTAACTGAACCGTTGCTTTAGTCCATTTATCTCACAGTTGAAATATATCTCGCAACGACGAAATAGCACGTAAAATGAGAGGCCAGGGTGTCATCTAGGTGTGAGACGTGTACTAAGAATAACAGTTCAGAGAGGATGCATAATACAATGAGATATCTTCAACTATTTTCTGACACTGATTCCGGTTACAGCATAAGATTAGCAGTGCAACGAAATATAATGAAAAGACATATTACAGTCAACCTGGTGCCGTTCGGTCCCGGAGCCGGAGACTTGAAGGTGAGAGGATTGCCTTCAAACTCTCAACATTTCCAAATTTTGACAAATATTGATAATCCAAATGATCCAAATTCATATCAGTTATTACGGTTGAACCAATATAAAAGTATTTATCATTCAGGTGAACCCTGGAATGCTCACTGCAGGACAGACCATCGATCTCCACATGTTCTTCCCATACTATGGAGGACTTTACAATTACTCCACGGTATGCATTTTCTTTAGAAACCATGTCTGCACAGAAACAGTAGACATAGTCTTTTCACGCCCTGTTTGTGCTAAGGACAGACATTTATTATTATGGCTACTTCCTCAAACAATAGTATCCCCTAGGGGTTCCAAATCGGCGTTAATCGGCGTAAAGTGCATTTCTCATTCGGCTTACCTCCTCGGAGCCGTTGTCTGTCGAACACAGAGAAAACCTCTTCGCAGAAAATAAACGAATGAGCGATGCACTTTACTACCGATTTAGAAACCCTAGTCCCATTGATCAACGATCTACATCGCACCTCCACTCTCATCTGTTTTCTCTCCTCGAACTTCGAGCAGTTCCATTTCCTGTGAAGATTGAGACTTTAGAGATTAGTGATCAATAGAATGTAAGAGACCGAGACAACGGAAGGGGACTCTTTCTCCTGTCTCGTCCTCATCTCTAATCACTCTCGTAATCTCACTACAATCATTGTTGTGTGTACTCGCGCACTCCTTCATCTTCCTCCGACCACAGCAACTTCCGTCTATTAGTGAAACAGTCGTTGTAGTCCTTCCCTCTCTCTGGTCTCCTTATGATGGTCTGACATTCCATCTCTTCTCTTGTCTCTCTTATCTTTATCTCTCGCGATGTTCCCCCAGTTTGGTCTCCTCTCTTAGGCTCCTTCACTAATCACAGCCCCTTCTGTTTGCACTCAGCTGTGGAGACTTCTTAGTACAGTGGCAGTAGCTTCACCTCTACTTACCCTGAGGGGGGAAGGGGAAGTGCCCCGAGGGGTCAACTGTTTGTCGATGCTTACGCCCCTCTTGTGCATTCACTCCCCTGGTGACTCACCGAGAAATGAGGGGAATGGAAGAATGTAACATAACAGGAAAATGAAACGTCAGATTGCTCGAGAAGAAACATTTTTGAATAACAACTTCATGAAACATTTACACAATTTGTTTTGACGAAAAAATGTTATGACTTGACAATAAAATGACATTTTCAGCTCTCCGTGAATGGATACATT
The DNA here is from genome assembly GCA_014805445.1 of Diplogasteroides magnus. NCBI lineage: Eukaryota > Metazoa > Nematoda > Chromadorea > Rhabditida > Diplogasteroididae > Diplogasteroides > Diplogasteroides magnus. The sequence continues at coordinate 10,512 of JACMIF010002130.1, read as the reverse complement.
GGCTTTGCCACAGTACTTGACCAAGGTCCCACGATCAACATTGGTCCTGAGACAACGGACTGGCCACGACAGGAAGATCCTGCCATGATTGCTCCTTATCTCTGCAAGCAGCAGGTAGTTACCTTTGAAAGGCCATTGACTTCAGTCCCTTTACTCAGGTTCCTCAATCCGGAAATCCTGGCCGTCGTACTGGAGTGTACTACAGGCTGGTCTTGCGACAGTCACTCTTCGGAAGGTCGGTCCAAGTGTCGAAATGTCCTTAGACCTTACTTGTTTTAGGGAAGCAGGATCTAATATGAACCTGGGAGGTACGTACCAGTCGGGATTCTTCGGACAATCTGCACAACAGGTATGAAATTGTTGTTATTTTAGCTGATAACAGTTTCATTCCAGGCTTGTCCGGGTACTGCTGACTCATATGTGCGATGTGACCAAGCTAGTGACTTCTTCTTAGATGAAATGATGCGATGGCTACAAGGTACGCAGTTTATTACATGACAGCGCGCACACAGAAAGAATACTGCCAATTCCCCTTACAATTCAGTTTCAAACTGACAATATTGACCGTTTTACTGCTAATATTGGCAGTTTAAAAGGCGGGTGGCAGTATTTTTTTCTATGTGTGGCCTTCGATGCACTAAAAATTAATAACAAAACTAATTTGTTCCATTATTCCATTGCAATTTTTTCAGAGGGTGTTGCTGGAGCCTCGATGTTCCGTGCTGACGGCGCTCTTGTCGTTACTTGGCTGAATACAGCATCGGCCATTTCCGGAAGAGCAGACATAGATGCGGGACAAACAGCAACTTATCAAGTAAAGGAACACTAGTAGGGTTTCAAAAACAATGCTGAAAACAATGTTATTGGGGTCATGAGTCTCGCCAATAGCAGTGGGTGACGTTCTATTGGGGTCATTTGAATATTGCCCCAATAGCATTGGGTGCGAGACTCACTACCCCAATAGCATTGGGGTACCCCCCAATGCTATTGGGTGCAGAAATGCTTCCTCGAGATGGAATTAGAGTAGGAACGTGCTCGCAACTAAGAAAACATACAGTAAATGTATTGTTAATCATCCGTTATCATTGCAAAGCTACAGTAATCGAAGCCAATCGTAGCGACAGTAATCCATACGAGTAATCACGAACCAATTTATTTCTCTTATTTCAAGCAACATGGTTCTGTTTTCTCGTAAATGTTTGCCTTAAGCGTTTTAGAAGATTAGAATAATGTATATGTTGCTCTGAATGCTACTATATCATATGTTGCTCTGAATGCTACTATATCATATGTTGAGGAAACAATTGCGGTTTCCCGTCCATCTCGAGCTACAGTAGTGATTGGATTACTGTAGCTATAGCAATGATCACGGGTGGTTAACAATACATTTACTTCATGTTTTCTTAGTTGCGAGCATGTTCCTACTCTAGTTCCATCTCGAGGAAGCATTTCTGCACCCAATAGAATTGGGGTCACCCCAAT
>JACMIF010002129.1:0-19469 GCA_014805445.1 Diplogasteroides magnus | reverse complement strand
TTTGAGGCTAGAGCTACCAAACTTAGCAGGAATGTAGGTAATGATAAGGGAAAATATTTGATGGTTGGAGACCCGTTGATTTTCGGTATTACGCAAGTTACTACGAAAAAATCGATTTGGGGTTCACCCAAAATGACATTTTCGGCTGTACTTTATACCACCGTCTCGACGTTGACCCCGGTTACATCACCCTTTGAACTGTGATCACTATTGCTTATTCACGCTCCAACTTGTCTGTTTTAAGGACAGACACTGTACTTGAAACACCTACGGGAGACGAGGGCCGAATCGCTTGCAAGTGGTGAGACGAGTGAAGGGCAGTAGCGCTATGGACATTTGCGCCACAATGGTGAAATGGACAGATGTGCCATAGTTGTCATTATTATCTCGGCGCAAGTGTCCATTTCACCGTTATGGCGCAATAGTCCATGGCGCACTTGTGTTTCATTCGATGAGGCATCATTAAATTCTATCAACAATGATGCTTCTACTCAAGGTCCGTATGTGTGCGGTAATGTGCTCATCGATCCATCGGCCTCTATAGGAGAAGGTTGCAAGATTGGGCCCGACGTGGTACGTTTCTAATTGAGTTGGCAGTTCATATGCGAATTCGGATATGTTTCACCTGATACTGTATCTGGAAAGTTATACCATTCGTTGAGCATAACCAATCACGCATACTAACTGCCAACCCTAGTTTCTGACTTCGTCCACAAACATTGTAACCTCCTCCTGTTCAGGTGATTGGGGCGTCAGTTCGCATCGAAGATGGAGTTAGACTAGAAAGGTTGGTGGTATGTGTGGAACTTCCTTCGACGAGGAACACTACCGCAACGCGTGAGCTCGCGCGTCGCGGTCGTTTCCCCTCATCGAAAGAAGTTCCGTGAATGACTATTTTCATTGTGAAAAACGTCTATAATATTGCAGATGCACGATTCTGGCTGAATCTGTTGTGAAGATTCACGCGAGAATTGTCGACTCGATCATCGGAAGAAAGTGCTCCATTGGTAGGTTATCATGGCCAAAAGTTCGCAAAAAATTAACTGGAATTGGATTAAAATTGATAACTTTTATCCCAAATGCCGGTTGGGTATGCATTTTTTGACGTATAATTTGAACCATGCAACCAGGATGCATTGTGTGAAATGAATGAGGGAGCCTTATACGCGAATAGTGATTCACAATTGTCGCAGGTTGGGTGTACGCTTGATGTGAACGAGGGTTTCTAAATCGCTTGTACAGTGCATTTCTCATTCGTCTAATTTCCGCGGAGCCGCTGTCTCTACACTCAATATACAACTGCTTAGAGTGGTTTATACTAATGAGAAATGCACCTTTTTTCTCATTCTTCTAACCCTATTACCGATTTAGAAACTCTGGTACTGAAAACGGAACGCTCTGGGGGACATTATTGGCTGATTTTTCTGCTTCAAAGTCCTCAATGGCGTCCATGTGAACCACAGTTTAAATAATCGACGCGAGTTGGGTACAGAAAACTTTCAGACCCAAATGCGGGTTGCGGTCAAAAATTTACTAAAAATGGCTTCAAATACATAACTTTTACCCCCCCCAAATACCGGTTTGATATGTATCTTTTTGATGTGAAATTTGAACTGAAGCAAAATTGTGTGAAATGACTGAAGGTGCCTTATACGCGAATAGTGCTACACAATTGTGGCTGGTTGGGGGGGGCACGTTGAATGTTTCTAGTTTCTAGTTTAGTTTAGTTCAGTTTCTAGGGTTTCTAGTTTTGGTAGTAAAATGCATTCCTCATTCGTCTAATCCATTCTGAGCTGTTGTCTATCGTGGAGACAACAGCTCCAAGTACATCCGCTTTAGTACCTCCTAATATGAACGTGTTTAGGTGCATGGGTGCTCGTCCGCAACACATCCGTACTGGGCGATGACGTGGCTGTCAAAGACGAACTCTTCCTGAACGGAGCGAGGATCCTTCCCCACAAGGTACGATAGTATCAGATAGGGTCAGGGGGCGAAGGACACGAGCAACATAGACATTTGCGCCATAATGGTGAAATGGACGGATGCGCATTAAGAATGCGGATAATGATGGCGCATCTGTCCAATTCACCGTTATGGCGCAAGTGTCTTTCACCCGGCGTTATTTTTTAATCCTCACGAGACGAACTCTAGAAACGGAATGTGACCATTTGCAACATTCAGGCAATATCAACTAACGTCGCGGAGCCTGAGATCATCATGTGAGCAATCCAGCGGAGTCATGATTTGGAAAGCACCCATTTTGCCCGTTTCTTCATTTGTCTTTTCCTTTTTGGTTATAGGTTTAATGTTTTTCTTTCATCTAGAGGCTAGAGACTCTAGTTTGGGACTTCCCGCAGCTTTCGTTTTGGGCCTTTCACGCTTACTCTTAGTCAAGTATTCTTATTTGGTGCTATGACATTTTGGAACTCTTCTTTGCATGTGTTCTGTAGAAATTTGGGTTTCTAAATCAGTTGTAAAGTGCATTGCTCATTCGTCTAATACCCTCGGAGCGGTTGCCTATCAAACGTAGAGGTAACCGCTCTGCGGGCATTAGACGAATGAGAAATGTACTTTACTACTGATTTAGAAACCCTGGTAGAAGATGAGTTCCAAAATGTCACCGCACCTCTTATTTGACACTGCTTCGCCTCTTCTTTGCCTTATGAACATTACTGCAAGTGTGATAACTCTAGTGTGGCTGTACAGAATTTCGATGAATATCCGTCGTATGTATGTAACTATAATTTATTGGAGATGTTCACTAATAAGTGTTTGTGTCTAATTCGTAATTTAGTTGTGCCATTTTTAGTTTCTTATGTGCCAGTAGGCTCCCACCATTTGGATTGTGATATAAAGAGTACGGTATTCGCTGCTTCAGTAAATATCCTAAGTCGTCTTCAATTGTTACTAGCCATTTTCATTTGTATATCATGCAAAATGTGATGAATTATGCTGATCAATTGTGTTTTTATGAATTTTTGAATGTGTGTACAAGAAGCACTATGCCAATACTTCGAATCGGAAACTACAGCCGTAGTGTTCATTGTCAAAACCCGAGCTTTACATAGTGAGAGTGCTCCGAGAGAGTGGGTGAATGATGAGATACAGAGAAAAGGAACGAACTCGAACCTTTACAGTGATTACTACGGCGGTAGCTAAATCTTTAGCCATTATTGAACACTCCCTCACATACCGGAGAAGGTGAACGCAATCAATGTAGCGCGCTGGCGTTGTTTAGCCTGATGGCTAAACATAAACATTCGAGCGAAGCCCTCTCGCACTTTTCTATTTATCCAATAAGCTTTTATACTGTTCCTTCTTAAATCAAGTTGTTCCAGTGAGGCGCCAAAGGCAGCGGGCCGAGGAAGAGGGAGAGAGGTAAGCATTTGTACTAGGGTTTCTATAACGGTAAAAGGCGCGTTTCTCATTTGTCGAATCTCCGCGGGGCTGTTATCTCTTCGTTTGAGAGACAACTACTCCGCAGAGATTAGGTGAATGAGAAATCACTTTCACGGTTAGAAACCTTAAACTATGCTGAGGTTTCGAAAACGGTAATCTGATCGATTTCTCATTCGTCTATTTCCGTTTGATCAGCTATCTATCGTATGAGGAGAAAACCACTCCACAGAGGTTAGACGAATGAGAAATGCACTGTTTTTGAATCCCTGATCTTTACCGTAACCTTTACGTCTTGGTATGATATGACAAGGTCTTTTAAGAGGGATGAGCTCGATTCGTTCTGGCACTCTGCCAGATTTCGACGATTCAAGCAGTTGGCTGGACGGAATTGTGGATGATGGAGCGTCGATTGCGACCATTTCGCTGGATGACGTGCTCAGAGATGTGAGAGCTCGTTTGGACTGACTTTAGTCTGCGTTCTTATTCAAGCGGTCGTCTATAATGAGCGAGAGAGAATGACTCACCGGAGCGCATGGACCAAAAACGGTCCATAAGTCGTTCCCTAAACACGACTTTTGCAACTATGGCCCGTTCGACAGCACGTAGCAATAGGTATAGGAAAGTTCCAACATGTCATGTTGTCAAATGACAGTTCCTATGTGTCACGTTGCCATTAGGACACAATTCAAGATCAATTTATTCTAGTGAATGCCGGAACAATGCATCAAGTACAATCTGGTCCATATTTCGGTTCTCGGTGTGAGTGCTATGATTAGACGAATGAGAAATGCGCCTTACTATTGATTACCTAACCTACAGTACTCCTTACAGTCGTCATGGGAGGACGAAGCGGATCTTGCATCCGGTTTGCTGGCTGGACTTCCACTGCCTGATGAGGACGCGTCTGTTCTCGAAGGACGTGCTGGTATGTTCACTTTTCAGAAAACCACGTCGACTGTGGGATTCTAAATCGATCAATGTATCGTCATTCTTCTCCGCAGCGCTGTTGTCTAGCAGGGGTTAGACAACATCGCTCTACGGAGAAGAATGACGATACATTGATCGATTTAGAACCTCTGATGTCGTCCTAGTTAGGGTTTCTATAACGGTAGTTTAATGCATTTCTCATTCGTCTAATCTCTGCGAAGCAGTTATCTCTACGTCCGATAGACAACGGCTCCGTTCGGATTAGACGAATGAGAAGTGCATGAAATTACCGTTTTAGAAACTCTAGTTCATATAATATGTTTTTATGTAAAACTAATCACAAACGACCGTGGAAGCGATCCAGCAAAGAGTTCAAAGCCTTCATGAATAGGGTGAAACATATATTTGTCGGGGATCAACCCATTTGCGCACAGACACTTGCGCACAGGGACATTTGTGCACAATAAGCCACAACTCCATCAGCTTTCATTTTCGTGATTATCTACCAACAGTTATTTGTTTCGACGAGATAAACAACTTTCCTATCGTTTGCAAAACATGAAAATGAAAACTGACAAAGTTATGTCAGTTTTCATGTGCAAAAATGGGTTGATCCCATATTTGCTATCGTGCTTGTGATCGTATTCCTAGGTCCATTTTGTGACGGTGCTTGCTTTCCCTGCCAATAATTTGCCTAACATCTACATCTAGATGAAGATTTCATATTATACTAATTCAAAGAAGAAAGCTTCACGAAGAGAGCACTGATCATGATCTGCTCATTCCCCTTATGTGATACAGAAGAATTCTATACTATTCTAGGCGCCGGCTCCTCGTTGTCTTCCACTTCTGTCGCCTACACACTTGACTGCCCTGTGAGAAGTCGACGCATGGGTCAGTTACTATCATGTTTATCAGGGACATAGTTACGGTTGGCAGAATGACTATTTTCTAGGGTATGTTTCACAGTTCCAATAAAATGAAAGCGCCTTTAGATTCTCAGTAACTGTGAAACATACTCTGCAAAATAGTCATTCTGCCAAATATATACATAGAATCCTTGAATCGGCTCACCAAGTGTATTTCTCTACTCTAACTCATAATCGAGCGGTTATCTCTCGCAGATGATAGACTCGTTAGGAATTAGAGAAAAAAAGAAGAGAATGCACTTGATAAGTTGATTCGAGGTCTCTAATTAGTGTTTGGCGAAATGAATCCATTAGCTCGTCTTCAGTCGTAATTAGAGTAGGAAATCCAAGCAAAAGCACATTTTTCTGTCGTCTAATTCTCTCAAAGCGGTTGTCCATAATATGAAATAGACAACCGCTCAGACCGAGTTAGACGACAGATAAATTACTTTTGCTGGGATTTCCTGCCCTAGTCGTGATTCATCATAATCGTTGCAGAGAAGTTGTCTCTGCTTCTTCTGGCCCATTCGCAGACGGAAGGAACTCCAACGTCTGTGACTGGTAATGGCTCGATTAAGGGGCTAAATGGATATTTTCGTTTTTTTCAGTCAGAGATGCCCGTGCAGCAGTGACCACCAGCAAGGGATCCGTCATCATCTTCTCGCTTACCGTGAGTCTCCATTCTTGTTCGATTACTGTATTTTCGCCATGAATGGCAATTTTTTTCAAACTAAGAATTGGTAAGTTGTCAAATGACCGAAAATGGACAGGGCTGAAACGCGGTGTTTTTTTCATTCTGCTCTTCGTCTATGATGACTGACACTAATTGAATTTTATCATCATTAAAATGGGCAGATACTTTTTACAATCATCAGATGATATTGAACATTTAGCCGATGAGAGGACTGTTGATTGATTGACTCAAAGTCACAGACTTTTCAAACGCGCCAATAACGCCGAATCACGGGGACTTCAAGCCATGTAGAATAAACTTGTCCTTTAATAAATAAATATGTGGGTTCCGCCATGGGGACTTATAAATAGGTGTAAAGAGGTAATCGATGAAATACCGAGCCTTGCTTGTCGGGGAGATATTCACTTTTGCACTAGTGCGTACAGTAATATGCATTTCGACTGTAAAATACTGTAGATACCTAGTGTAGCTATAAATGTCTACTCCAACAAACTTGGATCAATGTTCCAGCCAGCTTACTGTGCACTTTTAGACAGAGAATGCTGAGCAAGTGGTGCGACTGGAGACACACGAGTCCGCTGCCACGGTTGCATTCTCACCAGATGGACGAACGGTCGCTGTGGGACACAGCAAGGGCACTCTCAGGGTACGGTAGTCACTGGTAAAGGCAGAACGAATGGCAAAGTGCATTCATTCACCCTGTCGTCTCTCCTAGAGACCTCGAATGGACTCATTAAGTGCGTTCTTCTTCTCTAATTTCATTTTCGAGCGGTACCTCGTGGAATGAATCAGAGAAAAATGAGTGCCCTTTGTGAATCGATTCGAGGTCTCTAGTATGCACAGTGCTTCGGCCAAGCGGTCAGAGCGGAACTCTGCCCGCTCTGACTCTCTGCCGGGCGCTCTCGTCGTCTCGCGCTCCGCCATGCGTCGAAAATTTTGCATTTGTGCGTCGCGATTTTGTTACTTCTGTTTTCTCGTGATTCCTTTAGTAAAGTGTGCATGTTTTGGTGTTCACGTGTTGCTCTCATCCTCCTTTCTTGTCCATATGCATTTTATATTATTTGGATTGCTATTGATCGAGATTTGGGCTGCCAAATGCGCCGGACTCCATTTTCCGGCGGTTGAATTTCGAAAAGTCCGTAAGGGGCTGTTCGTGGGAGCTCATGCCGGCTGTTACGAGTATTTTTGGCACTCATACGTCCAAATAAGAAATCGTATCAGAACACATTTTTGATTTTGCCCTTTGTTTCAAAACCAGAATCATTTGAACTCGCTAATTTTTATTTTTGCGAGTTCAAACGATTCTGGTTTTGAAACAAAGAGCAAAATCAAAAATGTGATCTGATACGATTTCTTATTTGGACGTATTAATGCCAAAAATACTCGTAACCGCCGGCATGAGCTCCCACGAACAGCCCCTCACGAACTTTTCGAAGTTCAACCGCCGGAAAATGGAGTCCGGCGCATTTGGCAGCCCAAATCTCGATCAATAGCAATCCAAATAATATAAAATCCATATGGACAAGAGAGGAGGATGAGAGCAACACGTGAACACCAAAACATGCACACTTTATTAAAAGAATCATGAGAAAACAGAAGTAATAAAATCGCGACGCACAAATGCAAAATTTTCGACGCATTGCAGAGCGCGAGACGACGAGAGCGCCCGGCAGAGAATAGAGTTCCCCTCGCGAAGCACTGTGGTATGGCTGGCAGTTTGAGTACGAAAGTGCATTTTATTGTCTCTGTTGCTCCCAAGAGCTGTTGTCCCTCGTATGCGGGAGACAGCCGCTCTGCGGAGAAGCAGAGATAACGAATGCACTTTCGTACTCAAACTGCCAACCATAGTCTCTAGTAGGGTTTCTAAATCGGTATTCAAATTCATTTCTGATTCTTCCATTCACTGCGGAGCTGTTGTCCATCCCTCGTAGAGACAACCGCTCCTCGGAGAATGGAAGAATCAGAAATGAATTTGAATACCGACTTAGAAACCCTAGTCTCTAGTGCTTTGACACGACCGTGCGATGGAGAGAACGATGGCGTCATTATTTCTGCCTTCACTAGTAGTCGCTGGAATCAAGCAATTTCGGATGATTGCAGATAATCTCTGTGGCCACCGGTGCCATTGAACATGTGTCGAAGGAGGTGGTGCAAGCGGATCGAGGAATACTTCAAGTGGCCTTTCTCAAGAGGTATTCTTCTAACACACGAAACTATCTCAATAGTTGTGAGTCTACAGTAGTGTTTCTAAAACGGTAATTTTATGCGAGAAAGTGCATTTCTCTTTCGTCTATTCTCAGAGGAGCGGTCGTCTCTCTGTTGTGATAGACGACCGCTCCGAGGGAATTAGACGGATGAGAAATGCATAAAATTACCGTTTTAGAAACGCTAGTCTACAGTAGCGGTCGCATTATGGAACGTTATTGACAGCCGTTAATTTCTAGCCGTCAAAGTTCATAGCGGTCGTCTCTGGGAAGTGAGAGACGACCGCTATGAGTGAAGTTAGACAACTAGAATTGGACGGCTGTCAATAACGTTCCATAATGCGAGCCCTAGTCTACAGTTCTCTGGGAGGTAATAAGTTCCGGAACGGCTTCCTCAATCAATTGTGGCCTGGTGATTTTTTTAATGACCGGAAACCCAGTGGTTCCTGGTTGCAAGAATTCCACAAATATGCCTCTCCGATGTGATGAGTCGGAAGTGTTTCATGTTATTCCCTTCAGGGGCAAGGAATGACATGGTGCACTTTCGACAAAACTGACAATTAGAATGGCTTCCTTGTACGAGAACCAATAGTCACATTGTCACTCATTCAGTGTAGGAAGTGTTGGTTGAAAGCATACCTGTTCAGGGTCGGGACGGTGGCATGGGGGGCATCTTTGGAAAGGGGAGGGGGTCCACCCTGAAATGACCCGGGGGCACCCCGTAAATTCGACGTCCTTTTGGGTCGGTGGAAGTCTCTTGCGCAAGTATGGTTGAAAGTGACACGTGTCATTCCTTCCTCTGGTGGGGGATGACACGAAACACTTCCGACTCATGACATCCGTCACGCATATTTATGCATTCTTGCAACCAGGAACCAATGGGTTTCCGGTCATAGCAAAAAAAAATCACCAAAGCAGAGGAAATCACCTCGCCTCAGTTCTCGCTTACTCAAGGGCATAGCAATGTTATAGCAATGCAGTAATACCTGTTCCAGGGCCCACTAGTTTTAAAAACGGTACTCAAAAGTACTTGCGGAGCGAGAGAGCGAAAAAAAACGACAAGTGTCTGCAATTTATAAAATAGTAAAATGCCTATTGTACACGGGCTAGGTTTCCGATTTTGTGCTTGTTTTCTACGTGTATCCGCCAGGAAAGCTTTTTGCCGTCCGAAAAGTACGTGTTGCCCCTTACCAACTGGTGGACCTAGTACAAGTATGGTATCTAAAAGGAACCACGGTATATAAGCTATTTGTGTGTATTTCCAGCAATCACTCGCTGCTGGTCTTGGACAGTGGTGGTTCGGCATACGAATTTCGATTGAGGAGAGCGATGACTGGTCGAAGGAGGGAAGAGGTGGGTCAACTGGGTGAAAGACAGGATATACATGGACATTTATGCCGTAATGATGAAATGGATAGATACGCCATGCTTGGAATGTTGGCGCGTTTGCACACTTCATCATCACGGCGCAAGTGTCCATCGCGTGTCAGTCTTTTATCCGGAGCAACTAGCATTAATGACAATTAAACGTTGTTTTAGTCTCGTTGTGTGTTTTCTGGATGTAATGGCGAAGTCGTGTACATGGCCCCTGTCCGACCTCTCGATTTGCTTCTTTTAGTCTCGTTAACCAAAGTGAGTTGGTATTTGTCATTGTCATGTTTCTACTGTATTATTCATGTAAACGGAACTGATATATCTGGTACACATGCCGATTTTTGGTCGTGTTATGCGCTAAACAACGGAAAAATTCTTATATAGAAATCATGAAGCATATTTGAACACACTATGAAAAGCATGAATAAGTGCTATCTTTGGATGTGGTTTGATGTAGACTAATTAAAATCTAATTTTAAGAAAGTTTTAGAAAGACTCATTTGAGCGAGGATAAACTGAAATATCACATAAAATCGTGAAATTGAAGAAAATTTCAGATATGTTTCAATGCGTCCTTAAAAAGTTGGACATACCAGTTCAGTTTACATGAATAATACCTCATACTATGATTGGCAATTTGTATGTGAGATTGATTATGTTTCACGAAAGCTGTAACTTTCGGGATATATTATCACTGAAACATATCCGAATTCGCATATAAACTGCCAATCCTACTTCATAAGCTCAGTGAGTTATATCTACCTATGTTTTTTGTAGGTACTCATAGTATCAACCGTCCGTGGCGGTTCTGTATTCTGTGCACTGCCCGCCCGTGGACCACCAGAAGCCCCTCCTCTTGTTGATTGGACACTTGAAGTGAGTCAGCGTTGGCGGTCAGACTGCGAGTTCAGTTATGTTTCACCGATACCGTATCTAAACTGTTATTGATTCCGTGAAACATAACCGATCGCGCAGTCTAACTGCCAACCATAGTTGTACTTACTCTGTTTATCATCGATTACGAAACGGGGCTCTTCAGAATCTTCATACGCTCTCCATCTGTGTGGCCCGTGGCGATCAGCTCGTGTTCTATCGAGTGAAGATTGACAGGCTTGATGGAAGAAGAAATCAAACAGCGACAGTTGTTAGGACAGTCACAATAGAGTGGGTGATCCATACGGGTGAAAGACAACAGCGTTATGGACATTTGCGCCGTAATGATGAAATGAAAACTTGAGTCATCACTTCATGCCCTAAAATCCGTTTCACACTGATTGAGCTAATGTCCATTAGGATGTGCGAGTCGAGCCTGACTTTCATGGATACGGATCACTCAGCGGAGGGAGGACCGAACAGACAAGCAGAATGGTAGTGATGTGATTGATGCGAGCCTCCCTCTACGTGGACCGGATCCATGGAAATCAGGCTCGACTCGCGTACACTAATATTTGCGCTATAGTGATGAAACGGATACCATGAACTGATGGCTCAACTGTCCATTTCACCATTACGGCGCAAATGTCCGTAGCTCAGTTGTCTTTCACCCCTCCATGCTCTCTTCGCTGCTTCTATATCATTCTTTTCAGCACGAAGCACCCTCTTTCACTTGTAAAGTTCCATGGTCACGGACTTCTGACTGTTATTGATTCACAGGTAGATACCGTATTCAATATCGATTTGTGTAATATCCACTCAGGAGTCGCTGTTCGCTGTTGAGGTCGAGAGGGGTACGGTGTCAGTGGGAGACTCCGATGCGGAGGTCCAACTAGCATTTGCCACTGCTGACTATAAGGTGACTACTGTTCACATCTATTGATGGTTATAGTTTTGACTGCCAAGTTTTGCTATAGTTTATTCTTATTTGACAGTGCGAGAAGGGTGAAAGAGATGGTACAACACGAACGATATGACGCATGGCGTTTCTTTTATTGCCGTTCCAAGGTGTTGTGTCTATCGAGAGACGTGGGTGGAAGAGTGACAATGGAGTGTAGGGTGTCGCATATGAGTCTTTTAGTGCATTCGTCGGGTCTCTACTCTCTGAGGAGCTGTTGTCCCTGAATGTTAGACATAACCACTCCTCAGAGTGAAGACACGACGAATGCCCTAAAAGACTCAAACGCGACACCCTATTGGAGAGATGACTGATCCGTCAGCCACAATTGGAAAGCATTTGTAACCAACATTACGTTGCACAAGTACGCCCTTTCAATGCACCCAAGTTCAAGTTTGCGAGCAGTCCCCCCACACTGCTAGACCAAAAATGGCCCTCTGACCAGGGGAGGGGGCCGCCGCCCCCATAGCCCCGCCAGAAGGCAGTGCAGGGTTTCTGCTCGCCCTACTACCCAGCCCACTCACTCTTCGCGGGCCGGGGTTCAGCTTACAACCTGTCACCCAGTTAGTACAAGCGTGTTACAATCATCGGGCGGCCACCGGCGAGGTGGATGGGCCCGGGGGCCGGTCACCGAGCCATCACGGCTTCGGCTGACCTCCGACTACTGAATCGAAATCACTCCTGATGTACACCCGCGACTTCGCACACGTGCCGGGTTTCATATGGGCACTGATCTGGGGAGGAGCGGCTGTTGTACGGCCTGTCCACAGACAAACCCTGGTCTAGCAGTGTGGTTACTGCTCGCAATCTTGGCTGAAATCGCATGGAACACACACACACACTTAACAGTACCCTAAGAATACGAGATTCCTAAATGTATGACTTCCTTCTTGCGCTTTTTACTGAGGTCATTGAAGCATTAGTTTCTCTCATGAAAGTGTAAATGCATGCACTAGTCCTCCCCCCCCCTCCACATACACCACGCATACAGATCATCCGCCTAGAGAAAAGTATGCCGAGCCATTTTCACTAATATTTCACAAGCTTGTCATGGGAGATCACAGTTTTGTCAAGAAAATTGTATGGTGTTGGGTCCCCTAGATAAGTGTCCAGTGTGAATATTCAGTCTAGGCTATCGTTTATCCTCAACACATAGATGACAGTGAGAGAAGGGTGAAAGAGGTGGTACGAAACTAACGGTATGGCGCATGGCGTTCCTTTTATTGCCTTTCCAAGCTGTTATGTTTATCCAGTAGGGTTGGCCGTATGCGAATTCGATTATGTTTCACTGATCCTTTATATCTAAGTTACATAGCTTTCGCGAAACACGACCAATCTCGCCTACTAATTGCCAACAGTATTATCCAGTGATGTAGGGAAGAGTGATGATGGGGAGATTGTTGATCCGTCAGCACAATTATTGATCGGATTGTTCAGGGCCTGGCTTACGGTGGCAACGTGAGCGCCGCGCTGAGATGTGTAGCGGACAACGTGGCATACGGTAGCTGTGTCAGAGCGGGTACGGTATTCGGAGAATACGCTCTTTAAAAATAATTTCAAATTCAGGTGGAACTTTGTATGTTCTGGGTACACAATCTATGTTTGAACTGACCATTTTGGATGAAAGACAGCAGCTGGAAGCATACTATGAGAGGTAACCACTACTAGGGCAGGGAATGAAACATAAGTGAATTTATCATTCGTATAATTCCCCCCGGAGTTGTTGTCTCTCTCTCATGTAATGCATTTGACGAATGAGAAATGTACTTCTGTTTGCTTTCCCTGCCCTATTAAGCACATCAGTCATTAAGATCCTTTTTTCAACACTGTCGTATTTTATGCTATTTTAGGAGTTTTTAAAATTCATCTTGAGCTGATGTTTAGGTCGGAATTTCTCTCCGCAGCCTTGTATCTACTGGATTTGGTCAAGGGCCGCATACCCCTGAGGGATCCTTCCTTCATGTCTCATGTGCATCTAAGGTGCGATTATGGACGAAAGACAAGCGCGCCATGTACATTTGCGCCGTAATGATGACGACAACGATGGTGCAAATGTCGTGTTTCACCCAGGATTAGAATGAGTTGGCGGTTGCATAGACGACAATTGTACAACTAGTTCAAAGTCATTATAAAAAGTTGTGCAAATGTATTCAAGTTGTGCGTCAGCTTTTTGTGTAACCTTCGCCCGTCTAGGATTACTGTATGATTGTGAGATAATCAGTCCGTGATTCAGGATATCCGAATGTCTCCGTGCACTCCTAGACGACACAGTGTATGGATTCAACAGTGGTCGAGTGGTGGAGTTGGTGGCACATTACAGGGTGCGTCTTGTCTCCGGGTGGAAGACTCGAGGGAACTGGATGAGGCCCGGACCATAGTGTATTGCAGGTTACTGTAGCATACTGTAGGTAATTGTAGGGTACTGTTGGTTACTGTTGTATTACGGTAGGGGTACAGTAGTAGGATTACTTGATAGTATACTGCAGTAATTTACAATACACCAGTGTCCGGGAATCAGCAGTAGTACCGACACGAGCGTCATAACGGTGAAATGGACCCTTGCGCCGTGAAAACAACGAGAATTACGGCGCAAGGCTCCATTTCACCGACCCCTTATCTCCTTCATACTAACAAATTCTATATTTTCCAGAGAAACATCGACGTTTTATTGCGACTTGCGATCGGCACACACATGTATGACGTCTTGTATGATGAAATCTATCCAAGGTTTGCATTTTCCCATAACATGCTATTTTATTTTCAATTTCTCTTACAAATTCCTTATTTATTTGGCATTATCTTCCCGTAAACGACATTATTACGAAAAAGGGTTCGGATGTTTTTCTCGAACATTGTCGGCAGTACTCCTTGGGAAAAGCAAGGCGTAGTCGCCTTCTGAACACCGAAAGTTATTCCGGCGACTAATGCGCATCATCATAACCCTCGACTTCGAACCGATGTGGCTTCTAGTGCTAGATCACAACCACTTAGCCATCTCAGATGTTATTCGACTGATTATTCATCTCTGATGCAATTAGACTGAATAAGATTTTTTTGTTACTGAACTTACGGGAGACCCTAGCAATAATTTCTCTTCAGGCTGGAGAAGGATGTCCTGTCTCGGGCAATTCTACTCGATCTCTTGGATTCGTACGTACTGGACGGACTCTTGCAACGACCACCACCAACCCTTGTTTCGGATTATTTGAGTACGCATTTCCATGATTCCATCTCAGCATCAGTTATTTCTAGGTAATTTGATCAACGAGGGTCATTTCTCGCAACTTCAAGCAGCCGTTGTTAGAATTCCCATCGATTGCATCGACTTGCACAAGGTATACGGTAGCACAGTGTAGGCTCCCACAACGAAATGTGGCATACTGTAGGTTATGACTACGTGTCGGCAGAACGGACTCTACGATGGAGTGATTTACATCATGAACAGAGCACTCAACGACTATCTGGGACCACTCGAGGTGGGTAATGGCCATTGGATCTCAGAGGCGTCTTCTGTTTAGGAAATGTTGGATACTGTATCCGGATTCGCTTCCAGGGGCGATCTTCTGTCGGATCACGAGGTTTGAATGTACTATAATTGGGAGAATGACTATCATTTCGCACGGTCTGTCAGTTACCATGTCTACAAAGTATCGGCCATAATATTGGAACTGTGAAACATAAAAGAAAATGGTCATTCTGCCACCAGGCATTGCTTTTTGGAAAATAAGTGCATCATTTGTCGTCTCTACTCTTCGAGTACTGATTGTCTTTCACTATTAGAGGCAACAGCTAACCGAAGATTAGGGACGATAAATGATGCAATTATTTTTCGAAAAGCGGTACCAGCATTGCGCCATCTTCATAATCGATCTCCATGTTCGTGTTTAGGTTGAACAGGGCAGTAAACTGATGCTCTATTTGCACTGTTGCCTTGCGGGTGCAGCCTATCCAATAGGACAATTGCCTGAAGAGGAACAGAGTACTGTACCCGTGCAGGTATCGATTCATTACGTTCATTTTCAATAGTTTCATCATCCACATCTCTGAGTGTTAAGAATCAAAATTTTTTCGTCTCAAGCTGACCATGAAAGTTTTTTTTCCAGATCAAATCAGTTACGCGACAGTTGTAGGGGTCCCATGTCACATTCACAGGAAAAAAGAGCTCGAAAAAAAGTTGTATTGGTGTGCAACAAGGGTAACGCAGTGTTATCGGCAGTTAAGTTTATCTGTCCGGATCAGGAATAGGCAGGGAAGTTGCAAATCGAGAGGGGACACTAAATTGTCCCGTAGTGAGGTGGCTGTGGTCTTATAACCTTCATTGTATGTTCCTTGTAGTACTGCTCGCAGGACCAAGACGATTGCTGTAGGAGAGACTGCAGAGAGGCCATCAGATCAGACAAGTATAATAGGCAGGAGATACACAATAGAGAATATACCCAACCCACCCCATCCCAACTACCCTTATGGTTTGTTCTTGACACTGTGTGGGGCAAACAATATCGATCACGTTCTTTATCTTGCACTTGCATCGAGTACAGTTTTCGTTGAGTTTTGTGTCCAGTTCGGAATATGTTTGAGTCTACCGTAATCCCGTCGGCTACCGTAATCCTCTCAGAATCCAAGCGGGTCAGATGTGAAGTCATCCTCGTTGAAGGGCGGAATGTCGTCTTCGCCTTCCCTTCCAGTCTTCTCCGACCTATTCACCGCAGGCTCCTTCTTGTCCTTCTTCGAACGGTCGTCGCACGTTTTCATCTGTCATAGGCATAATTAACATTTTTGGCATCGTGCCAACACCACTCACCGTCAGTTTGCTGGGTGTCACAATCGAGGTCGATTTGGTCGTCGTCCCCTTGTTCTTGGCCACCGAGTCCCAGTCCCACTTGTCCGAAAATCTGACAAGACGAACTAGAGTAATCTTGGCACAGTGCTAATAATACCTGTACCCTCCTTCGCGCATGGCATCCATGAGCACATGGTATAACAGCTTGTAGTCCGGACGGGTCCAATAGTCGAGGTTCCTGAAGGGATCATACTACAAAACCGCGATGCGTGGCTCGATGCGTCGCGGTCAAAGCACACAAACCTCAGATGATTGGCGAAGGCCATAAGCTGAGGCGAATTCTTCTCGAGGAGCTCCTGGTCGGTTGTCTTGCGCTTGAGTTCCATCAGCTCCTTCTTCTCCCTGAGGCTTTCAAAATTATTACGAAATCGACCGCGACGCGTTGCGTTGTGCGTCGCGGTTGGCGCTTACTTGAGATGCGACCAGGGCAGACGTCCGCGTAGCTCGACGAGCACGTACAACAGTGACCAAAGGTCATCGCACCTCAAATTCACTTTATTCACTTTACTATCCATTCAAAGATTCCTCTCCACCTTCCCTGGTCTGCCTTCTCGTGCGTCGAGACGGAGCAGTATCGGGTCGTGCCCCTGAAATGGTAGATCTCGTTTGGATTACGGTAAATTATTGATTTATTCAACGCCGTGCTATTGATTGATTGCGGGATCAATCGATCGATTAAGGCGATGTGACTGCTTGCGCAGATGAGGTGTTTTCCGTGCGTTGTGGTTGCGCCGCGGTCTATTTCGTCATCGTCCCCTGACTAGACTAGAGCATAGCAATGAGAAGTGTTTTGATACCAAAAGTGCGTTTGTGCAAAACCACATCAGCGTCAAGCTCCTCATTCTCACCTGAAGAGCGCTCTTCGCCTCGGTTTCCTCATGATCGTCTCGCCGTTGTCGTTCTTCGTGATGAACTCCCTATAATTGCCTTTGAATCGGCTTATATTATCGCAGATTATGTGATTAATTTAAATCGATAAATCGATATTATGCTTATTACTGTAGGTTGTTGTAGGTACTGTAGTATACTGTCGGTTACCGTAGGATTACGGTGTGAGTATAGGAATAAAGGACTAGTCGGCTGAAGTCACCTGGATAGTCCGAAGTCGAGTATGTGAATGATGTTGGGGTCGGTCGATGGGGCCTTGCCCACAGCCAGGTTCGCCGGCTTCATGTCCCTGTGCACGAAGCCGATCTGAAACTTTCACATTTCGTCGACTGCAACGCGACCGCGACGCGTTCCCTTTCCTCATAAGGGCCTATCGATTTCTATTTTTGTCTCCCTCTTCCCGTTCAATGGTGTTTTGCATGTTTATCGATTGGATTACGGTAGTTTTTTGCATTGTTTTTCCTCCCTGAGTCTTCCCACTTACATCGTGCACTTGTTTGAGTCCGTGTAGCACGTGGAGGCCAATGCGCAGTTGCGTCGAGGCCGTGACAGTCTTGTTGCACCTCCTGAGTGGTGCAATTGGATTACGGTAGCCGTCGTTTGCAGAAACTCACTTCAAGAGTGTGTTGAGCGATTCTCCCAGAAGACTCATCACCATGTACTGGTACTTGACTTTCTTGCCCGCGTGGAACAGCTGCGTCACGTGTTTCTTCCCGGTCAGACGGGCCAGGATCTGCGAGAGTTGATCGATTGGATTACGGTAGAGTATTGATTAATTCAGGGCCGTGCTATTGATTAGATTACGGTATCAGTCGATCGATTCACTCACATCCACTTCGATCTTCAGCACACTGCCGCCCTCGACGAAGTTGGATTCGGCCTTGAGTGCGGCCAGCTGCTTCGTTTCAATGTTCTCCACCTGAAGAAGGAAGGGTTACGGTAGCCGACGAATGGGGGAAATGACAGAATGCGAGTGTGGTGTGGTGCACCCATGACTACGGTATTGAGAAGATTATGTGCAGTGTTTTCTGGGTCCCAAAGTCGGTGGCGAGCGGTTGCACGCTCCGGTTCCTCCCGCCCAGATATCCTTCCACTAGAAGCGGTGGTTCGCAAGTGGTCGTATAACCTTCTGATGGCCGGCTCTCTTCTCTCACTCGCCACCATCAACGTCAGGACACTCTCTACACCTTCCCGTCTGCTGGAGTTCGATGAGGCACTGGCCAAGCTTCGGTGGGATGCGGTTGGATGTACAGAGTCGCGGTTAGTGGGTAGAGGTTCACTATCACTTCCAACCTCTAGAGCAGTTTGCTTCTACAGTGGCGGTCACTCACTACACAAGGGTGTCGCATTTGTAGTACGGCAACATCTCGCAAGACATGCCGAGTTTAGGGGGCTTAGTGACCGGTTGGCTACATTATACCTCCGCACACGAAACCTCTTTCTCGTTCTAGTCTATGCCCCCACATCTGCATGTCCTGATTATGAATATGAAGATCTCCTAGAACAAGTTGAGGGCGAATTCAAAAATGCCCCACGAGGATCACATCGAGTTTTGTTGGGAGACTTCAATGGAAGAGTTGCTCGCGAACCAGGAAACGAGACTGTTGTTGGCCCTTTTTCCTTCACTGACGCCAATCCCCGAGGTCGTTTATTTGTGGAGTCTTGCACCCGTCTCGGATTGAAGATCAGCAATACATTCTTCCGTCATCGAAGAGGCAGGCTATGGGGTGACGGCCAAAATTCCCACTTCTAGGATCTTTCAACTGAATTCGTCATTGTCTTCGTATTTCTCGTTGTAAAATTATGAAAATCACCATACCGATGAAGTTTTGCACGGAGAATCGAAATCCGGAGTCAGCTCTTGTGCATAAAATCATCTACGACGACGGCATCAGGATTCTGAAGCCCTGGAAGCATCCACGGCCACTAATTCAATCATCGTACTTGTCCCCTTTGAGATATTCACTCAAAACTTTCAGAATTTGATCCTGAAAGATTCTAGGCTATATTGGAGATGTTTAGTGGTCGTGCAAAAATTCAGACGGTCGTTGACGACGATGTCAAGGACGACATCAGAAGCCAACTCATTGTTGTGGTTAGAGTTGACGTATTGGCTCGAAACTTTCAAAAGATCATGAGAAACAATTCTTGACTACACTGGAGATGTTTCCCACGATGTATCCTCATCGTCGACGTCCGGTCACTTCGTCGATATCGACCGTCCGTCGAGATATCATCACCAAATCTTCAGGACATCATTCTTTCATCATCAGGAGGGCTCATGATTTTTTTCAGATTTTTTGTGAATGTCTCCGACGACTTAGACGTCGTCATCTTCGAGACCACGGTCACTTCGTCGATCTCGACCGTCCGTTGAGATATCGTCACAGAATCTTCAGGACAT